>SJXQ01004163.1:607293-685962 GCA_006408695.1 Aepyceros melampus | reverse complement strand
AATTTTCCAAAGCTACATCTGTGATGATATCATCACTCTTGATGGCTAATGGAATGTGTGCTTGTACATATATTCTCTTCCAAATGTCTCTGGTTTAGAATCTACTATGATAAATGTCAGTAAGATATTTGAAACAAAACCTCACAAGAACAAAACCTTTTTGAAGTTCTCAATAACTTTTAAAAGTGTAAAGGGGTCTAGAGACCAAAAGTTTGAGAATCATTGCTTTAAATGATTGAAGAATCTTTCAACCTATTTGGAGGATATGAAAAAATACAGCAATGTGGTAATAATACTATCTGCTACACACTGCAGTCAATATACATTATCAAATAATTTGCTCAAGAGTTACAATTAAAAGTTAGTTGAAAAAAAGATATAAATTATATCATGTTTTTAAAAACATCCTTATACTAGGCTACCAAATAGTTTTAATTTTAAAATGACACTGAATACAGCTGAGTCAATCTCAGCTCTCACAAAAAAAATTGAAAATGAACTTTGCACCTATCACACTTTAATAGGCAGATTCTTCAACATAGTTATTATATAGCTAAGTTTTATGGTGGTAAATACTGAAGTATTAACTCGTATCTTTTTTTATTGTCTGTACAGAATCTAGCCATGTAATTAAGACGCTTGCTCCCTGGAAGAAAAGCTATGACAAATCTAGACAGTGTATTAAAAAAGAGAGATGTCACTTTGCCCCAAAAAGGTCCACATAGTCAAAGCTATGGCTTTTTCAGTAGTCATGTATGGATGTGAGAGTCGGACCACAAAGAAGGCTGAGTGCCAAAGAACCGATGCTTTCAAATTGTGGTAATGGAGAAGACTCTTGAGAGTCCCCTGGACTGTAAGGAGATCAAACCAGTCAATCCTAAAGGAAATCAATCCTGAATATTCATTGGAAAGACTGATGCTGAAGCTGAAGCTCCAATATCTGTTCACTTGATGTGAAAGGCCAACCTTTGGAAAATACTATGCTGAGAAAGACTAAAGGCAAAAGGAAAAGGGGGCAGCAAAGGATAAGATGGTTAGATATCATCACCAACTCTATGGACATGGATCTGAGTCAACTCCAAGAGATAGTGGAGGACATAGCAGCCTGGTGTGCTACAGTCCATGGGGTCACAAAGAGTTCGACACAACTCAGAGACTGAACACCACCTCTAATGTAGAGTAGGACTCATGTATCTTAATGGAAGGAAGGGCAAAGGGGAAGAACACAAGTGCATGGGAGTCTGTGGCAAGGGGGAGAATATTGGTAGAGTATAACTACCCTTGTGAGCTATACAGTCACTGAGTAGCCCTCAAAGAGCTAGATTTGTTTTTTAAAACTAATTCAGGGAAAAGAAGTTTTTCTAGTTGAAATAAGGACTATTTAAAGTTTTCATGTGGAGACAAACAATAAACACTGGGATAAAAGTAAGCATTATTTTTATTCTTTAATGTCTTACTAATAGTTTCAAATAATTTATTTTTAAAAGGAAAAACTAGTATTAATTTACACCTCACTATTAAAATCCTATGGGTCTAGAATTACCTCAATGAATAAGAGGAAATACAAACAAGAAAAACATGAATGCTTCACAAAAGAAAGAAGTTTATCCTTCTGAATCAAAATTATATTTTAATGGAAATCATTTCCAAACAATATAACACCTTGGTTAAGAAAACAGTCTAAATATATCAATAATTTAACCTTTTAATTTATCCTAAGTCATTGTAGTGAATATTGGTGATTGTATTTTATTATAATGCTGTAATTTTAAGAAAATTAAAAGTTGTATTTAAACACTCTCCCCCAAAAAAATCATATAAAGATATCTCTTTTATATTACACAAAAGTGGAAATCCAGAACAACCAGCGTGTGTAGAAATTTAAATTGTCCTGTAACTAATTCTATATTGTTTGTGAAGTTGTTATCAAGAGGGAGATGCAAGCCATCAAAATTATTTGAGGACTTTCTCTCAAATGTGGCATTTTTAAATCAAGTACCATGGTCTACATGGGGAAAATTGATAATAAGGGACAAGGACACACTTTTTCTAAGTGTACATATTTTATAAACTTCCACACTTGAGATGTTACTTTGAGTGGAATATCTTCATATTAGCACAAAATAGAAATAGAGATAAAGTTAATTGCCTCAAATATTTTGTACCTAAAATTCATCCATGTCAGATAATCATTTGGGGAAATCATGCATGAAAATAATTCTTGTTCTAGCTTTCTATTTCAATCACTATAGTCTGAAATTAATTTAACTGATTTTGAAATTATTTGCAAATATATGTCTTTAGGGATTGAAATTCAGGATAAGAAAATGTACTTTTCTGTTATAGAATGTATGTGTAGATATAATCATCCATTGATACAAAAACAAAGGCACTAGAGCCTAACCCTGAAATTCTTCATATTAAAGATTTGCATAAGTATAGTTTATCATCAGATAATGATGAAAAGGATAGACTGCTTCTGAGGAATAAATTCAAGTTAAGGATCTGTTAGGAAGCAGTTTATCCCTCTGAAATTGACATCAGCATTTTGAAGTCCCACAGAAACTCCAAATTTAACATGCCACTGCTAAACTCATTTTTACTCTCTCTCCATATTTATTCTTATTTACATTACCTGTGTTTCAGAGAATGGAAACACCTATCACCTAGTCTCCAAAGCCAGGAATATGGAACAGACATTTCATTATTCCTCTCTCTACACCAGCATACTAAATCTTTTAAAGCCATCTATTTATCCTCCTTCCTTTCTACTTCTCAAGTGTACCTCTTTCTCTCCAGTTCTTCAGACAATACCCATGTTCCAATACTCATCATTTTCCCCCAATTTTTGTAACAGCCTCATAACCTCTAACCCTAATTTCAGTCATAGTCCTTTCTGATTGATTCTTCCACAGTGCCTGAGGACATCTTTTTTAAAATGGGAACTGTAAATGATTCTTCCATTAAAATTATTCACTAACCTCTATGACTTTTGGAATAAAACCAAAGTCTTTCCCATAACACTGTGGTTTTCGTGTGAGCCATTTTTAGATCACTAGTTTCATCATATATCTCAACTTACCAAATTCAGATATCACTAGATGATCAATACTGAAATCAGATTGATTATATTATTTGCAGCCAAAGATGGAGAAATCTATACAGTCAGCAAAAACAAGACTGGGAGCTGACTGGGGCTCAGATCACGAGCTCCTTATTGCCAAATTCAGACTTAAATTGAAGAAAGTATGGAAAACCACTAGACCATTCAGGTATGACCTAAATTAAATCCTTTATGATTATACAATGGAAGTTACAAATAGTTTAAGGAATTAAATCTGATAAAGAGATGACTGAAGAACTATGAACACAGGCTTGTGACATTGTACAGCAGACAGGAATCAAGACCATCCCCTAGAAAAAGAAATGCAAAAAAGACAAAATGGTTGTCTGGTGAGGCCTTAAAAATAGATGAGACAAGAAGAGAAACTAAAGGCAAAGGAGAAAAGGAAAGATATACCCATCTAAATGCAGAGTTCTGAGAATAGGAAGGGGAGATAAGAAAGCCTTCCTCAGTGATCAATGCAAAGAAATAGAGGAAATAATAGAATGAGAAAGACTAGAGATATCTTCAAGAAAATTAAAGATACCAAGAGAATTTTTCATGCAAAGATGGGCACAATAAAGGACAGAAATTTTATGGACCTATCAGAAGCAGAAGATATTAAGAAGAGGTGGCAAGAATACACAGAAGAACTATACAAAAAGATCTTCATGACCCAGATAACCATGATGGTGTGATAACCAACCTAGAGTCAGACATCCTGGAATGTGAAGTTAAGTGGGCCTTAGGAAGCATCACTATGAACAAAGCTAGTGGAGGTGATGGAATTCCAGCTGAGCTATTTCAAATCCTAAAAGATGATGCTGTGAAAGTGCTGCACTCAATATGCCAGCAAATCTGGAAAACTCAGCAGTAGCCACAGGACTAGAAAAGGTCGGTTTTCATTCCAATCTCAAAGAAAGGCAATGCCAAAGAATGCTCAAATTACTGCACAATTGCATTCATCTCACATACTAGCAAAGTAATGCACAAAATTCTGCAAGCAAGGCTTCAACAGTACGTGAGCTGTGAACTTTCAGATGTTCAAGCAGGATTTAAAAAAGGCACAGGAACCAGAGATCAAATTGCCAACATCTGCTGGATCATCGAAAAAGCAAGAAAGTTCCAGAAAACATTTACTTCTGCTTTATTGACTACACCAAATTCTTTGACTATGTGGATCACAACAAACTGTGGGAAATTACTGAAAATGGGAATATCAGATCACCTCACCTGCCTCCTGAGAAACCTGTATGCAGGTGAAGAAGCAAAAGTTAGAAACAGACATGGAACAACAGACTTGTTCCAAATTGGGAAAGGAGTATGTCAAGGCTGTATATTGTTATGCGGCTTATTTAATTTCAGTTCAAAGTACATCATACAAAATGCTGGACTGGATGAAGCACAAGCTGGAATCAGGATTGCTGGGGGAAATATCAATAACCTCACATACACAGATGACACCACCCTTATCACAGAAAGTGAAGAAGAACTGAAGAGCATCTTGATGAAAGTGAAAGGGAGAGTGAAAATGTTCACTTAAAAGTCATCATTCAAAAAGCTAAGATCATGGCATTCAGTGCCATCATATCATGGCAAATAGATGGATAAATAATGGAAACAATGAAAGACTATTTTGGGGGGGTCCCAAAATCACTGCAGATGGTGACTGAAGCCATGAAATTAAAAGATGTTTGCTCCTTGGAAGAAAAGCTATGACCAACCTATACAGCATATTAAAAGCAGAGATTTTTTTTTTTTTTTTTTTTTTTTTTGGACAAAGGCCCATCTTGTCAAAGTTCTGGTTTTTCCAATAGTCATATATGGATGTGAGAGTTGGACTATAAAGAAAGCTGAGTGCTGAAGAACTGATGCTTTTGAACCATGGTGTTGGAGAAAACTCTTGAGAGTCCCTTGGACAGCAAGGAGATCCAACCAGTCAATCCTAAAGGAAATCAGTCCTGAAGATCCATTGGAAGAACTGATGCTGAAGCTGAAACTCCAATACTTTGGCCACCTGATGTGAATACCCAACTCACTGGAAAAGAACCTGATTCTAGGAAAGATTGAGGGCAGGAGGAGAGGGGTACAACAGAGGATGAGACAGTTGGATGGCATCACCAGCTTGATAGACATGAGTTTGAGCAAGCTCTAGATTTGGTGATGGCCAGGGATTGCAGCCATGAAATTAAAAGATGCTTACTCCTTGGAAGGAAATTTATGACCAACCTAGATAGCATATTCAAAAGCAGAGACATTACTTTGCCCACTAAGGTCCGTCTAGTCAAGGCTATGGTTTTTCCTGTGGTCATGTATGGATGTGAGAGTTGGACTGTGAAGAAGGCTGAGCGCCGAAGAATTGATGCTTTTGAACTGTGGTGTTGGAGAAGACTCTTGAGAGTCCCTTGGACTGCAAGGAGATCCAACCAGTCCATTCTGAAGGAGATCAGCCCTGGGATTTCTTTGGAAGGAATGATGCTAAAGCTGAAACTCCAGTACTTTGGCCACCTCATGTGAAGAGTTGACTCATTGGCAAAGACTTTGTGCTGGGAGGGATTGGGGGCAGGAGAAGAAGGGGACGACAAAGGATGACATGGCTGGATGGCCTTATCGACTCAATGGACATGAGGTTGGGTGTATTCTGGGAGTTGGTGATGGACAAGGAGGCCTGGTGTGCTGCAATTCATGGGGTCACAAAGAGTCTGACAGTATTGAGTGACTAAACTCAACTGAACTGTCCAAAGAACTGAAACACAGCTGTTTCTCATCCTGGATTAGCCTCGTTCTATCTGAAATTTTTACCATCTTAGCTTTCCTGAAAGTCTCCTTGAGTCTCTTTCTCTGATTCATATTCTCTAACTTCCTTTTTCCATAATCCAGAATTAACCAAATTGGCACCTAAACTCTAATTATTTTTTTTTCTTGTTTTTTTTTCTTGTTTTTAACACAAACTACTCTTAAGCTCCTCAAAGGCAGGTAGAGTTATATGTACTTCCTTGTATTTCAACAATTTTTCATGAAGATACATATCCATTTATTGTGACAATGAACATCTTTCTACTCTGAAGAAAACTGGAAGATATCTCCTCTCCAGTTACACACAAATAATTTTGATGATATGAAATATAATATAGGTAAAAAGTAGTCTATCCCTTGCATCATACTTTGATATCTATACTAATAACTACTTGATTGTTCTAATAAATTTTCATCTCATTAGACCATAAAATATGTTAGCATGTTTAATTGATGCTTTTGAACTGCGGTATTGGAGAAGACACTTGAGAGTCCCTAGGACTGCAAGGAGATCCAGCCAGTCCATCCTGAAGGAAAACAGTCCTAACTATTCATTGGAAGGACTGATGTTGAAGCTGAAACTCCAATTTTTGGCCACCTCATGTGAAGAATTGACTCATTGGAAAAGACCCTGATGCTGGGAAAGATTGAGGGCAGGAGGAGAAGGGCATGACAAAGGATGAGATGGTTGGATGGCATCATTGATTCTATGGACATGGGTTTGGGTGGACTCCGGGAGTTGGTGATGGATAGGGAGGCCTGGCGTGCTGGGTTCATGGGGTCACAAAGAGTTGGACACGACTGAGTCACTGAATTGAACTGAACTGAATATATTCAATGAAATGGAGTTATCCCTGATGCAAATTAAATATGCATTTACAGAGTATACTTGATTGGGAAAAAACAAAATGTGTATGACTAAAATCATTATCTATTGTTTTTATAAATAGCAACTCTTTAGATATATTCACCTTTTGTATTATATACATAGATAAACATGACCATTAACTTATCTAAAATATTTTAGTTTTTACCAAATTTGAAAATTTATAGCATTTGCTATGTCCTCATATATGAAATGGAGAAGGAAATGGCAGCACACTCCAGTACTTGCCTGGAGAATCCCAGGGATAGAGGAGCTTCTGGGCTGCCGTCTATGGGGTCGCACAGTCAGACATGACTGAAGTGACTTAGCAGCAGCAGAAGCATATGTGAAAAGTTAAAAAATTTACTTAGTTCCTTTAAGAATGAAAATTGTCACTATGCGCCAGCTTCTTTTCATGAAATGTCACTTCTCAGTCCTAAAAGTGTTAAATATTGTCTTTGAAAACTTTTAAAGGTTGATTATGTATGTCATTTTAAATCTTATCTATGAAAACTTTAAAGACGATGTGTCAACATACATAGTTCCTTTTGACTGTCCTTTTTGAGCAAAGAAAGATTTCTTTTGGTAAAACATTGAATATTTTCTAAGTTGTCTAATAGTTACATGTATATTTATACTATGTTTTATAATCATTAAGGGAAGAAACAGTGGGGAAAAATGCTATTTTTTCTATCTATATTTAGTGTGAGATATTTTGTGTATATCTCATTTAGTAATAAGTGTTTAAGAAGTTATAGCTGTCATGTTTAATATTAAATGATAATCTTGTTCCAGTGTCTCCTTGGAAGGAATTGTAACTGTTATCACATTAGTGAAGAGAAACTCTATTAACAAAAATAAGTAATTTAACTAATAGAACCAAGATTTAAAAGTATTCAATTACAGATATTTATTGAGACTAGTCATAAAAGTAAAATATGTCTTTACATGTCCAACTACTAATTTTGTACAAAATACTGTCATATAAAGGTTTACCCCACATAATGCCAATTCTCCATATGTGTATCATCCTGCTTAAAACAGCCATTCAGTTTACAGTTATATTTCTATTTTGGTAAAAACATGTGTTGCTGATGGTATTTTTTTTCTGCCCCTTTCACTACTTTCTCATTATCCTTTCATTTACAACTTTGTACTATAATGTTTGTTATTTTTAAAGTCATTTATTTCTTTTAATTCTTAACAGAAAAAGACAACTAAACTCTCATTTTTAGTCAAGAGATTTGAGGAAAGTTTTCTTGCCGCATCTAGCTGAACCAGATAGCTTCTCTTTATCTCAGAAATAAGATAGTTGCACTATAGTCTGAAAAATAATGGGAACCCACTACCAAATAGGTATCATTTTCTCTTATTCAGAAGAAAAACTGAAAGTCAAAATTGTCTTTTCTATTCTATAACAGCTGTGTAAGCCTTAGAGAAAATTGTGCAGAATTCAAAAATGGTTTGACTAGATTTTTGTGAAAAATACTTCGAAGATCAAAGTCATAGTCAAATGTTTAAGCTTTATGTAAAATGAATATAAGAATACCTTGTAAAGACACAAAATAGCCAAAGACAAACCTTAATTGCTACTACTTTTTGGTTATCTAGTTTCAGAAAATAAGAAACAATGATAAAATATGAAGCCTAGATTTAAGGTGAATTCATAATGCTTTCATATTGTAAAACTTTCCCAAAAAAATGAGTAAAAGTATTTGACTTAAAATAAAATAAAATGGGACTGACATAAATATTTCCCTTCTGAATCAAGTTTTTAAGTGGCTGTGTTGCCTAGCACCACTTTAGATAAATTACAATAAATTAATTTCTACAATTTTTGTCAAAATGACCAAGTTTGTTGGGGTGATTTATGATAACTGACAAAACATAATTGTGAAATTCTCTTGTATAATCATAAATCAGTTTAAGATAATATTGTCAAAAATTAATTAAATGCCATTATACTATAAAATGTTAGCCACAACTCCAAAAATATATCTTTTTAAAACAAACAGACATTTGAATTGCAGCAATCTTATTTGGAGTTAAAGCCTGACCTGAAAATTGTGTAAGGCTGTATCTGGACTTTAAGGCTATATCTGGAGCGAGGAGAATGAAAAGCTTAAAATTCAGCATTCAAAAAACTAAGATCATGGCCTCTGATTTCATCATTTCATGGCAAATAGATGGGTAAAAAATGGAAGCAATGACAGATTTTATTTTCTTGGGTTCCAAAATCACTGTGGGATATAACTTCAACCATGAAATTAAAAGACAATTGCTCCTTGCAAGGAAAGCTATGACAAACCTAGACAATGTATTAAAAAATAAAGACATCACTTTGCCAACAAAGGTGTGCATAGTCAAAACTATGGTTTTTCCAGTAGTCATCTATAGATGTGTGAGTTGGACCATAAAGAAGGCTGAGCGATGAAGAACTGATATCTTCAAATTATGCTGGAGAAGATTGTTGAGAGTCCCTTGGACAGCAAGGATATCAAACCAGACAATCCTAAAGGAACCCAACTCTGTATATCCTTTGGAGGGACTGATGCTGAAGCTGAAACTTCAATACTCTGGCCACCTGATATGACGAGACGACTCATTGGAAAAGACCCTGATGCTGGGAAAGATTGAAGGCAAAAAGAAGAGAGTAGCAGAGGATGAGATGGTGAGATAGCATCAGTGACTCAGTGGACAGGAATCTGAGCAATTGGGGAGACAGTGAAGGACAGGAAATCTTCGTGTGCTGAGCCCATGGGGTTGCAAAGAGTTGGACACAACTTAGTGACTGAACAACAATCTGCCTCTATTTATCTTGGTTTGTGAAAATACTTCTTTTCCCCCTCTCTTTGCTGCTAAGTCCTACCACTTCAAGCCCTGTGAAAAGTGATAAATAATAAATGATGTGTGAACAATCTTGAATTTCCAAAATCCAAAACCTGAGATATTAGTAACATCATGGCCTCAAGTTTGAAATACAGCTTTTATAACCTTGCTATGATTATAAATCAGCAATGTTTCTTTCTTTTTCTTTACTCTGCTTTATAATCAAAATTATTTAAGTATGTTTTGACACAGATTTGTGCATTTTTGCCATTTTATATAAGCTGGCAAAAATATATTTTATTATTTTGTCATCAGTTTATTCAATAGTTTTAAAAATGTTTCCATATTGAAAGAAAAGAGGTGATATATACTAAAGGAGAAATTCTAAATACAACACGGAAGAGTGAACTTTCTTTTGTATGTCCTAAGAATGGAAAAGAAATATGTGATATCCTTTTAAAGTCAGAGTGAGAAGACTGACAATATGGTAGATGGGCAGTCCCTGAGCAGAGATAATTTGTATTTATACATTATAAAGCTCATATGCATGAGTAGTAATTAATATCACTACTGCTACTGTTGCTACTTCTAAAGCAAAAGACCTTATGCTCAAAGCATAAGAAATTCCTATCAATAACCTCAGATATGCAGATATGGCAGAAAGTGAAGGGGAACTAAAAAGCTTCTTGATGAAAGTGAAAGAGGAGAGTGAAAAAGTTGGCTTAAAGCTCAACATTCAGAAAACGAAGATCATGGCATCTGGCCCCATCACGTCATGGGAAATAGATGGGGAAACAGTGGAAACAGTGTCAGACTTCACTTTCTTGGGCTCCAAAATCACTGCAGATGGTGACTGCAGCCATGAAACTAAAAGATGCTTACTCCTTGGAAGAAAAGTTATGACCAACCTAGATAGCATATTCAAAAGCAGAAACATTGCTTTGCTGACTAAGGTCCATCTAGTCAAGGCTATGGTTTTTCCAGTAGTCATGCATGGATGTGAGAGTTGGACTGTGAAGAAGGCTGAGCGCCAAAGAATTGATGCTTTTGAACTGTGGCTTTGGAGAAGACTCTTGAGAGTCCCTTGGACTGCAAGGAGATCCAACCAGTCCATTCTGAAGGAGATCAGCCCTGGGATTTCTTTGGAAGGAATGATGCTAAAGCGAAACTTCAGTACTTTGGCCACCTCATGCAAAGAGTTGACTCACTGGAAAAGACTCTGATGCTGGGAGGGATTGGGGACAGGAGGAAAAGGGGACGACAGAGGATGAGATGGCTGGACGGCATCATTGACTCAATGGACATGAGTCTGAGTGAACTCCAGGAGTTGGTGATGGACAGGGAGACCTGGCGTGCTGTGATTCATGGGATCACAAAGAGTCGGACATGACTAAGTGACTGAACTGAACTAATCCTAACCACCCTGGGGTATTTAAAACTGAAGCCTGAGTTTTTTGACGCTAAAAGCCACAAGAGACAGAAAAAGCATTTGGCCAAATCCAAATATTATCTTTTCCTGATAATAATTCACAGAAAATGAGAAGAAAAAGGGAATTCTCTCAAATAGGATATGGGCATCTATGAGAAATTTATAACTAACATGGTATTTGATTTTTTCCTGTAATAAAAAATGTTGATATCTGTTATCCCCACTTGTATTCAACACTGTATCAGAGCTTATACCATTTCAAGAAAAATAAATAAAATACAGCTTGTAAAGAAAGAAGTCTTTAATCACAGTGACTTTTAATCATGTAGAAAACCCAATGGAATCTATAAAAATGGTATTAAATTCAATAAATGCATTTAATCCTTATACAGCCTTATAGCAATGTATAAGGATGCAATATCAATTCATAAAAATTAACCTAGTGTATATATACTAGAATCAAATTATAAGTAATTTAATGGAAGCAGCAATAATATACAAAATAGCATCATGAATATGAAATCATTAGACATAAAGCTAGAAAAATGTCTACAAGACCTGTGCACTTAATCTATAGTGATAAGTAACTTTGATTGTTTTTCAAAGATGTCACTCCTCCCTTTCAGGGTTTCTCTTAAAAGGTACTTGTATTTATGATTCCATTGGTTGTTGCCTCTGTAAAATAGATGTTACACCTCACTTTTTAACTGATATATATGACTGTTATGCCAATTGAATGGGCTTCCCTGGTAACTCACTGGCAAAGAATTCACCTGCAATGAAGGAGACACCAGTTCAATTCCTGGGTTGAGAAGTTCCCTGGAGAAAGGAACAGCTTCCCACTCCAGTATTTTGGCCTGATGAATTCCATGGACTGTACAATCCATGGAGTGGCAAAGATTCAGACATGACTGAGTGAGTTTCACATTTTCACTTTCATGCTGATTCATTAAGACCAGAATGCCCTTTCAACAGTATCTGCCAAATAGTAAGTTTCCAAACTATTTTATTTGTATTTGAGAAATTTGAGTTAAAGGGAGATAAGAGTACATGATCAATCTTCCAGGAGACACATACTTGTTTTTCAGACCACTATAATCTATCTTCTACCTATATCCCTCACTGTTACAAAAGTAAAAAGGAAAATACAATTAATACCTTATTGAATTCCTTTTAATTGATCTGTTTGTGATATTTGTCTTTATTGACCTCTTCTTCCTGAAACCCATACTTAGTCAACTTTTATTACACTACAATATTCTAGCAGACTAACTCCCTTTTCATTTCTCTTAGGTCTCCTTTTTGGGTTTTGACTCCTTTGATAACCTGTCTCTAAGGTGAGGTTTCCTGAAACTCTAAACTTGACCCTCTCTTTTTTTTTCTCTTCACATATTTCATACTCTTCTATTATGGTCTCTTTGACATATGTATTTAATTCCTTCTATGTAGTGATAACACTCAAAAACAATGTCTTCTTCATTAGAGGGGACTGGAATGCAAAAGTAGGAAGTCAGGAGCTACTTGGAGTAACAGGCAAATTTGACTTTGGAGTACAAAACCAAGCAAGTCAAAGGCTAATGGAGTTTTACCAAGAGGACACACTGGTCATAGCAAACAGCCTCTGCCAAACACAAGAGAAGATCCTAAACAAGGACATCACTAGATGGTCAATGTCAAAATCAGATTGTTTATATTATTTGCAGCAAAAGATGGAGTTCTACACAGTAAGAGAAAATATTTTGACCAGGAGCTGACTGTGGCTCAAATCATAAACTCCTCTTGCCAAATTCAGACTTAAAATTGAAGAAAGTATTGAAAACCACTAGATTATTCAGGCATGACCTAAATCAAATCTGTTATGATTATTTTACAGTGGAAGTGACAAATAGATTCAAAGTATTAAATCTGATAGGCAGATGTCTGAAGCACTATGGACGGAGTCTGATGACACTGTACAGAAGGCAGTGATCAAGACCATCCCCAAGAAAAAGAAATGCAAAAAAGGCAAAACGGTTGTCTGATGAAGCCTTACAAATAGCTGAGAAAAAAAAAAGAGAATCTAAAGGCAAAGGAGAAAAAGAGATATACCTATTTTAATGCAGAGTTCCAAAGAATAGGAAGCAGACATAAGGACTTCCTAGTGATCAATGTAAAGAAATAGAGGAAATCAATAGAATATGAAAAACTAGATATCCCTTCAAGAAAATTAGAGACACCAAGGGAATATTACATGCAAAGGTGAGCACAATAAAGGACAGAAATCGTATGGACCTAACAGAAGTAGAAGATATTAAGAGGTGGCAAGAATACACAGGAGAACTATACAAAAAAAGATCTTCATTACCCAGATAACCACAATTATGTGATCACTCACCCAGAGCCAGATATCCTGGAATGTGGAGGTAAGTGGGCCTTAGCAAGGATCACTAAGAACAAAGCTAGTGGAGGTGATGGAATTCCAGCTGAGCTATTTCAAATCCTGAAAGATGATGCTGTGAAAGTGCTGCACTCAATATGCCAGCAAATCTGGAAAACTCAGCAGTGGCCACAGGACTGGAAAAGGTCAGTTTTGATTCCAATCTCAAAAAAAGGCAATGCCAAAGAATGCTCAAACTACTGCACAATTGCACTCATCTCATACACTAGCAAAGTAATCCTCAAAATTCTCCAAGCCAGGCTTCAACAGAATGTGAATCATGAACTTCTAGATGATAAAGTTTGATTTAGAAAAGGCAGGGAACCAGAGGTAAAATTGCCAACATCTGCTGGATCGTCAAAAAAGCAGGAGAGTTTCATAAAATTCTACTTTTGCTTTATTGACTATGCCAAAGCCTTTGACTATGTGGATCACAACAAACTGTGGAAAATTCTTAAAGAAACAATTACACTATACCACCTGATGTGTCTGTTGAAAAATCTGTATGCAACTTAAGAAGCAACAGTTAGAACCGGACATGGAACAACAGACTGGTTCCAAATACGGAAAGGAGTACGTCAAGGCTGTGTATTTCCACCCTGCTTATTTAACGTATATGCAGAGTACATCATGTGAAATGCTGGACTGGAAGAAACACAAGCTGAAATCAAGATTGCTGGGAGAAATATCAATAACCTCAGATATGCAAATGATACCATCTTTATGGCAGAAAGTGAAGAAGAACTAGAACTAAAGAGCCTCTTGATGAAAGTGAAAAAGAAGAATGAAAAAGCTGGCTTAAAACTTAACATTAAGAAAACTAAGATCATGGCATCTGGTCCCATCACTTCATGGCAAACAGATGAGGAAAAAAAGGAAACAGTGAGAGTCTTTATTTGGGGGGCAGGAGGGCTCCAAAATCACTGCATATGGTGACTGCAACCATGAAATTAAAAGACACTTGCTCCTTGGAAGGAAAGTTATGACCAACCTAGATAGCATATTAAAAAGCAGAGACATTACTTCACCAACAGTGGTCCATCCAGTCAAAGCTATGATTTTTCCAGTAGTCATGTATGGATGTAACAGCTGGACTGTAAAGAAAGCTGAGCACTGAAGAACTGATGCTTTAGAACTATGGTGTTGAAGAAGACTCTTGAGAGTCCCCTGGACAGCAAGGAGATCCAACCAGTCAAATCCTAAAGGAAATCAATCCTGATTGTTCATTGGAAGGACTGATGCTAAAGCTGAAACTCCAATACTTTGGCCACCTGATGGGAAGAACTGACTCATTGGAAAAGGCCCTGATCCTGGGAAAGAATGAAGGTGGGAGAAGGGGATGACAGAGGATGAGATGGTAGGATGGCGTCACTGACAAAATGGATATGAGTTTGAGTAGGCTCCAGTGTTGGTAATGGACAGGGAATCCTGGCACGCTGAAGTAGATGGGTTCACAAAGAGTCAGACACGACTGAGCAACTGAACTGTACTGAACTGATGTAGTGATAAAAAAAGAAAAAAGTCTTTTGAGATACAGACTAAGTTTTTTCATCATCCTATTGAATATCTCTATCTAAAATCTTGTTTCACCCCTCTGTTTATTTCTTACTTTCTCTATATAACTCAACCAAAAAGCCCTTTAACAAAACTGACTGTTCTTTCCTTGGTTGATGCCTAATAATCTGACCAGAGGTAATAAGCTAATTCTTAAAAGAGGAGTCTGCTTAAGCTTACTCTTATAACATTGTGAGTTGGGTGCAAAGAAAGAAGTATTAATAGGATAGTGTAAGAAAAGATACAGACATGTAAGTTATAGCTTGAAATCTTCCAAAAATGCAAGTACATTGGTATGGCTGGTGTGTGGGAGGAAAGATGGAGTGAAGAGAGAGAGAATTATGCTGATTTGAATACATTAAATGATTGCTGGATATAGCTTGCAGCTACAAGGGGAAAATGCTTGCATTGTGTTAAAAAAGAAGCAAAGAAGCAAGGCACAAATATATGAGTGCATTATTATATCAGCTACAATGCCAGTTATTTTTAAACAATTCCATGGAGAAAATCTTCTTATGGAGAAACTAAATCAAAACATTTATAGTGATTAAAATGGTAAAATTATAAGCTGTTATTATATATATTTTTTACAATTTCTGGGCTTCTATTTTTCCCCAATATCTATTAACATGAAAGATTAAAAAAAAATTCTTTTAAAGTGTTCTAAGGGGCTTTTAAGAAAATCTGTTTAACCTTATGCCTTTCAAACCTATATCCCCTTGTTGTTCAAACTTAATCAAGACAGTTCCTACACCAAACTCTCAGTCCTGTTATCCTTTTGCTTATACTGCTTATCCATTTCCCTCATGAATCTTCCTTCATTGTTATGAAAATAACTTATAATATTAACAATAATAGCTATAGTAGCAGTGAAATAATTAATATTTACCACAGGTCATAGCAAATACCCTCTATCAACAACACAAGAGAAGATTCTACACAGGAACATCACCAGATGGTTGAACAAAACCCAGATCGATTATATTTTTTGCAGCCAAAAATGGAGAAGCTCTATACAGTCAGCAAAAAGAAGACTGGGAGCTGACTGTGGCTCAGATCATGAACTCCTTATTGCCAAATTCAGACTTAAACTGAAGAAAGTGGAGAAAACCACTAGACCATTCAGGTATGACCTAAATCAAATCCCTTATGATCATACAGTGGAAGTGAGAAATAGATATAAGGAACTAGATCTGATAGACAGAGTGCCTGATGAACTATGGATGGAAAATTGTGACATTCTACAGGAGACAGGAATCAGACCATTCCCAAGAAAAATAAATGTGAAAAAGCAAAAAGGCTGTCTGAAGAGGCCTTACAAATAGCTGTGAAAAGAAGAGAAGCAAAAAAAAAAAGGAGAAAGGAAAGATATAAGCATTTGAATGCAGAGTTCCAAAGAAGGCAAGAAGAGATAAGAAAGCCTTCCTCAGTGACCAATGCAAAGAATAGAGGAAAATAATAGAATGGGAGGACTAGAGATCTCTTCAAGATAATTAGAGATACCAAGGGAACATTTCATGCAAAGATGGGCTCAACAAAGGACAGAAATGGTAGGGTCCTAACAGAAACAGAAGATATTAAGAAGAGGTGGCAAGAAGAAATGTACAAAAAAGATCTTCATGACCTAGATAATCACAATGGTGTTATCACTCACCTAGAGCCAGACATCCTGGAATGTGAAGTCAAGTGGGCCTTAGAGAGCATCATTACGAACAAAGCAGTGGAGGTGATGGAATTCCAGTTGAGCTATTTCAAATCCTTAAAGATGATGCTGTGACAGTGCTGCACTCAATATGCCAGAATTTGGAGAACTCAGCAGTGGCCACAGGACTGGAAAAGGTCAGTTTTCATTCCAATCCCAAAATGGCAATGCCAAAAATGCTCAAACCACTACACATTGCACTCATCTCACACACTAGTAAAGTAATGCTCAAAATTCTCCAAGCCAGGATTCAGCAATACGTGAACAGCGAACTTCCAGATATTCAATCTTATTTTAGAAAAGACAGAGGAACAGAGATCAATGGAAAAAGCAAGAGAGTTCCAGAAAAACATCTATTTCTGCCTTTTGACTATGCCAAAGCCTTCGACTGTTGGTCACAATAAACTGTGGAAAATTCTGAAAGAGATGGGAATACCAGACCACCTGACCTGCCTTTTGAGAAATCTGTATGTAAGTCAGGAAGCAACAGTTAGAACTGGACATGGAAAAACAGATTGGTTCCAAATAGGAAAAAGAGTATGTCAAGGCTGTATATTGTCACTCTGCTTATTTAACTTATATTCAGAGTATATCATAAGAAATGCTGGGCTGGAGGAAACACAAGCTGGAATCAAGTTTGCCGGGAGAAATATCAATAACCTCAGAAATGCAGACAACACTATCCATATGGCAGAAAGTGAAGAAGACCTAAAAAGCCTCTTGAAAGTGAAAGAGGAGAGTGAAAAAGTTGGCTTAAAGTTCAACATTCAGAAAATGAAGATCATGGCATCTGGTCCCATCACTTCATGGCAAATAGATGGGGAAACAGTGGAAACAGTGGCTAACTTTATTTTTCTGGGCTCCAAAATCACTGAAGATGGTGATTGCAGCCATGAAATTAAAAAATGCTTATTCCTTTGAAGGAAAGCTATGACAAACCTAGACAGCATATTAAAAAGCAGAGACATTACGTTGCCAACAAAGGCTCATCTAGTGAAGGCTATGGTTTTTCCAGTGGTCATGTATGGATGTGAGAGTTGGACTATAAAGAAAGCTGAGTGCTGAAGAATTGATACTTTTGAACTGTGGTGTTGGAGAAGACTCTTGAGAGTCCCTTGGGCTCTAAGGAAATCCAATGGATATCATCCTAATGGATATCAGTCTTGGGTGTTTATTAGAAGGACTGATGTTTTAGCTGAAACTCGAATACTTTGGCCCCTTATGCTAAGAGTTGACTCATTGGAAAAGCCCCTGATGCTGGGAGGGATTGGGTGCAGGAGGAGAAGGGGACGGCCGAGGATGAGATGGCTGGATGGCATCACCGACTCGATGGATATGGGTTTGCCTGGACTCCAGGAGTTGATGATGGACATGGAGGCCTGGTGTGCTGCAGTTCATGGGGTCACAAAGAGTTGGACACGACTGAGTGATTGAACTGAACTAAACTGAGCTTTTTACTTATTCTAATTCCAGCATGATGCTAAACCCTTGAAAATTGGTTTGGTTAAACTTCACAATAATGTGACATGAGATGATTATTAAAAGTACAGTTCAAAACACCTGTTTAACTCACCCTACTCTAGATTTTCCACTTTCTATTTAAATAGTTTGCACTAAAATTTCACCCAAAGTTATGTTTTAACCTTCTTACAAATATAGTTTTTGAAATAGAGTGTAAGTTCCATATGGTCGGGTATGATCAGGCCTTTCTTCCTTTGTTGCTTCCTCCCTTTTTTCCTTCTCTAATTTCCTATTTGTAGTCTCTTCTTTTTCAATGATTTATTCCACTTGGGTCATGTATATTGATATGTATTATTAAATTAAAACACAAAGGAAAAGTTGGATAATTTCCAATTATAAGTTTGAGAAACAATTATATGTAGAATGACATGTAAATGTAGCAGGTGTATGTTGTAAATGGTAGGTATTTGTTTAAACGATAACACATGAAAACTAAAATCCTACAATGCTTTGAATTCATAAATTTTACTATTAAAAATAAGCCTTAAGATAATAATAGGGTAGAGAAGTTGCATTTGGACTCCATGATTTCACTCACATGATGTCATATTTAAGGGTACGGAAACAGCTACATTTGGAGATGACACATATAGATGTAACTTGAATATGTAGGATAATTGAGATCATTTTGGTGAAACACAGTTATTAATAATTTTTTTGTTTCAATTTTATTTTCAACTTGAATATTTGTGAGAAAATAATGGAATCAACAAATGAAAACGTCTGTCAAAAGTCTACCAAACAATACTAGCTTGTAAATGCTAAATTTTTATGAGTGTATCTATAAATATTGAGTCATGACTTTTACTAGAGTGGAAAAATAATTAAATTGAGTAAAATATTGATGACTTCATGACATGAAAGTGGAGTATATTATTTAGAAAACATTCATAATATATTTAATGACTCTAGGGAAATATAATGAAAAAAGTTAATGATAAAAATGAGAATCCTTTGTGCAAAGTTTTCAATCAAAATGTCCAAACACATACTTAACTTTGGATTAGAATCAGTTAAATTGAAAGAAAATACATAACATTGAAGTTCAGGAATAAATGTAGTAAAGTAGAAATTTTATACATCCTGAAAGATGTGTTGGCTATGTATAGAATTTTAGTGAGAAGGACTTGAAAAATAAGGATGCTGGACTTAAACTACTGAACTTTGATGATATAAAATTTATTTTTATTGGGCTTTAGGTTAGGATTATTCTTATATTTTATTATTTTGTTATAGTATAAGAGAAATTATGGAGAAGGAAATGGCAACCCACTCCAGTATTCTTGTGTGGAGAATCCCTTGGATGGATGAGCCTGGCAGGCTACAGTACAGATGGAGTTGCAAGAGTCGGACATGACTTAGTGAACAAACCACCACCAAGAGAAATTAAGACTCATTTCAGCTTGTAGACAAAGCACAATCTTAATAAGAAAAATTCATCTATTCTCATAAACCTGATTCCACTTTGTAAATGGATAGCTTTTCTTTAGATACAGTCTTTTTCTTTCTTTCAATGGTATTGACTTCTCAGATGAGAGAATCAAGATTTAGGGACTCTCTAGAAAAATAGAACTGTATATGCATAAGTAGCGAACGACTTGCCTGTGAAGATCTGCTTGTGTTTAACATCATTAGCACAAAAGACTACAGGTCTTCAGGGAAAAGCATTTCAGTGTTACTTTTGATGTATCTGAAAAAGAAGCAATATTCAAAGCTGTTTCTACAAAATAAAGTAAAACAAACAAAAGCAAAAACAGAAAAGACATGAACACAAATAACATATTGGAACCATTTTAAATGTAGCTAATTTGTGAACTTGTGTTCAAATTGAAACATTTATGTGATATAAACTTAGAATGAATACATAGATATTAGGTATATGTGGAGAAAGGTGATTTGTTTATCATGCCTCTCTCTCTCTCTCAAAAAAAAAGTGGTATTTTTAAAAATCTTTATTCAATTGCTCTCTATGGTAAACGTCTATAACATAACAGTTTCTATTCATCCTTAAAATAGTTCAAAACATTATTAAAATGTTTGTGTGGAGAGTCTTGAATTTAGAAAGTAAGCTTAACCAGGGTGGGGACAAAATGGCAGAGTAGGAAGATCCTGAGCGCACCTCCTCCGATAGGCACACCAAAAGTTTACAGAGAAAGTATTGATGATAGTGAGCCAAAAACTATCAGAAAAGAGCTTCCAAATCTGAAGATAAATAATAATCTATAAGAAGTCAAGTAAAAGGGACATGGAAGAAGTGAGAGTCACTCAGTCATGTCTGACTCTTTGCGACCCCATGGACTATACAGTCCATGGAATTCTCCAGGCCAGAATACTGGAGTGGGTAGCCTTTCCCTTCTTCAGGGAATCTTCCCAACCCGGGGATCAAATGCAGGTCTCCCACATTGTAGGCAGATTCTTTACCAGCTGAGCTACCAGAGAAGCCCCAAAGGGACATATACAAGTAAAATTCAGACACAAAAGTGGGGGTAGGCAACGCACAAACTGGAGAATAATCACAATTTCAGAGGTTCATCCCAGGGAACAAGGGGTCTGAGGCCAAGATTTAGCTCCCCAGTCTAGGGGCTGTATAAGGAAGACAAGTTCCAAGAATATTTTGTTTTGAAGATCAGTACGGCTTGCATATAGGAGAGACAGAGGGTTATAAGAAACAGAGACTCCACTTTTAATGGGTTCACACAAAATTTCATACACTCCATGACCCAGCACAGAGCAGCTATTTGAAAGAAGCCTAAATCTGACACCTTGCTGATCTTGGAAGACTCCTGGGAACATAGATGCTAGCAGCAAGCCTTTTTTTTTTTAATGGAATTTGTGCTAGAAACAGTGTCAGACTTTATTTTTTTGGGCTCCAAAATCACTGCAGATGGTGACTGCAGCCATGAAATTAAAAGACGCTTACTCCTTGGAAGAAAAGTTATGACCAACCTAGATAGTATATTCAAAAGCAGAGACATTACTTTGCCGACTAAGGTCCGTCTAGTCAAGGCTATGGTTTTTCCTGTGGTCATGTATGGATGTGAGAGTTGGACTGTGAAGAAGGCTGAGCGCAGAAGAATTGATGCTTTTGAACTGTGGTGTTGGAGAAGACTCTTGAGAGTCCCTTGGACTGCAAGGAGATCCAACCAGTCCATTCTGAAGGAGATCAACCCTGGGATTTCTTTGGAAGGAATGATGCTAAAACTGAAGCTCCAGTACTTTGGCCACCTTATGCGAAGAGTTGACTCATTGGAAAAGCCCCTGATGCTGGGAGGGATTGGGTGCAGGAGGAGAAGGGGACGACCGAGGATGAGATGGCTGGATGGCATCACGGACTCAATGGACATGAGTCTGAGTGAACTCAGGGAGTTGGTGATGGACAGGGAGGCCTGGCGTACTGCAATTCATGGGGTCGCAAAGAGTTGGACACGACTGCGCGACTGAACTGAACTGAACTGTGCTGTGCTACTACAAGGACACTGGTGCTGGCAATCACCATTTCTGAGCCCTCTCTCTAGACTATTAGTGTAGTACTTGCCTGCCACCAGCCAGTCAGCACCAGTCCTAGCACTCTGGAGCCCTGGGAACCAACCCTTCACACTAGCGGACCAGCACGAAACTTGCAGTCAGGTTTCCTGAGACCTGGCCCTGGCATATAGCTCTGATGATCAGAGGAGAAGGTGCTGCTGGGCTTTATATAACATATCCTATATTAGACCACTTATGAAAGGCTGAGAAAACTAACTGACTTATCTAACATAAAGAAATAAAAATAAAGAATTCGGAAAATTAGGTGACAGAGGAATATGACCCAAATATGACAGAGGAATACGAAGGAACAAGAGAAAACCCCAGAAGAAGAACTAAGCATATAAGAAATTTAACCTCTAAAAAGTCCAAGGTAATGATCATAATGATCTCAACAAACTCAAAGAATAGATGAACACAGTGATAAATTTAACAAAGAGAAAATATAAAGAAGAATCATGGATGAAGAATGTAATAAACTAAACTTAAAAATATTCTAGAGGGAATCAACAGTTGATTAGATGATACAGAGGAATGAATCAGCACACTGGAAGACAGAGTATTGGAAATCATCAAGCTGAACATTAAAAAAGAAAATGCAAGTAAAAACAAAATGAGGATATGCACAAACAGGAAGTGTGTTGTGACCATGGAGGAAAATGGACAAAGAACTTCCCAGAGCTCAGGGCCTCAGAGGACAGTAGTCATGAGACCATCTTCCACCACATTCTCTTTTCCCTTACTTCTTGCAACTCAGGTTTAACTACACAGGTATGGACAATGTCTTAGGGCTTGTGGAGAAAAAAGGAAAATCTGAGTTCCAGAATGACTACGTAGAACAGAGAAACCAGCCAACTTGGAAAGCTGGCTTTATGTTATTCACAGGAGAGAGAGAAAAAAAAAAAAAAAACACCCAACTTCTATCTTCATTAAACCATACTGATTTCTTTCAAATGAGGATAGTTTTAACAAACTTCTTGAAAAACATTGAGCATATCAAAACTTCTGCTATAGAGGTCTCAGAAGAAGAGAAATGTAACAGAGAACTTATTTGAAGAAATAATAGCTAAAAACTTCCCTAATCCAGAACAGGAAACAGGCATCCAGGTTCAGGAAGCACACAGATTTCCAAACAAAATGAACCCAATTAAGTCTAAACTTAGACACATTATAAATAAAATGTAATAATTAAAAATAAAAAGAGAGTCTTAAAAGCTATATATAAAAAAAAAAAAAAACTAGTTATGTTCAAGGGAATCTCCTTAATACTAAGACTGTCAGTGATTTTTCAGCAGAAACTGCAGACCAAAGTGGAGTGGCATCATATATTCAAAATGATGAGGAAGAACACCTATAATCAAGAATACTTTATCCAGCCAGGCTATCATTTAGATCTGAAGGAGAGATAAAGACCTTTACTCTTTAGCATTTTAAGACAGTTACTGTCTACTGAAAGAGTTCAGCTCCAATAAAATAACTTTATAAGAAATGTTAAAAGGACTACTCTAAGGAAAAAAGGCCACAATTAGAAATATGAATATTACAAAAGAAAAAAAATACCTCATTGGTAAAGGCAAATGTACAGTAAAGACAGTAGTTCAACCATTCATAAAGATAGTAGGAAGTCTCCAGATAACAGTAGTAAAATCATCCATATCTATAGTATGTAGTAAAAGGAAACACACAGACACAACTGGTTTAAATATGTCAAAAATATCAAATGTGGTGGGTGGGAGAGTGAAAATGCAGAGTAGATAGAATATATTTAAACTCAAGAGATCATCAACTTAAAATAATCTTATTTATGCATGCATATATGTATACATGTATTTTTTGTAGTAGTTGTTTTATATTTAAATCTCATGGTAACCACCAGCCAAAAATCTCAAATAGGTACACACATACACAAAAGGGAAAGGAATCAAAAAACATTAACACTAAGGATAGTCATCAAATCACAAAGAGAACAATAGAAGCAGAGAAAAAACACAAAAGAATTTCAAAAACAGTTAACAAAATGGCAATAAATATATATATATATTGAGAATTACTTTTAATATAAATAGAGTAAATGGGACAATCTAAGGACATAAAGTGGCTAAACAGATAAAAGGAAGCAAGACCCATATATATGCCAACTACAGTTCAGTTCAGTTCAGTCGCGCAGTCGTGTCCAACTCTTTGCGACCCCATGAATCGCAGTACGCCAGGCCTCCCTGTCCATCACCAACTCCCGGAGTTCACTCAGACTCACGTCCATTGAGTCTGTGATGCCATCCAGCCATCTCATCCTCGGTCGTCCCTTCTCCTCCTGCCCCCAATCCCTCCCAGCATCAGGGTCTTTTCCAATGAGTCAACTCTTCGCATAAGGTGCCCAAAGTACTGGAGCTTCAGTTTTAGCATCATTCCTTCCAAAGAAATCCCAGGGTTGATCTCCTTCAGAATGGACTGGTTGGATCTCCTTGCAGTCCAAGGGACTCTCAAGAGTCTTCTCCAACACCACAGTTCAAAAGCATCAATTCTTCTGCGCTCAGCCTTCTTCACAGTCCAACTCTCACATCCATACATGACCACAGGAAAAACCATAGCCTTGACTAGACGGACCTTAGTCGGCAAAGTAATGTCTCTGCTTTTGAATATACTATCTAGGTTGGTCATAACTTTTCTTCCAAGGAGTAAGCGCCTTTTAATTTCATGGCTGCAGTCACCATCTGCAGTGATTTTGGAGCCCAAAAAAACAAAGTCTGACACTGTTTCTACTGTTTCCCCATCTATTTCCCATGAAGTGATGGGGCCAGATGCCATGATCTTCGTTTTCTGAATGTTGAGCTTTAAGCCAACTTTTCCACTCTCCTCTTTCACTTTCAACAAGAGGCTTTTTAGCTCCTCCTCACTTTCTGCCATAAGGGTGGTGTCATCTGCATATCTGAGATTATTGATATTTCTCCCAGCAATCTTGATTCCAGCTTGTGTTTCTTCCAGTCCAGCCTTTCTCATGATGTACTCTGCATATAAGTTAAATAAGCAGGGTGACAATATACAGCCTTGACGTACTCCTTTTCCTATTTGGAACCAGTCTGTTGTTCCATGTCCAGTCCTAACTGTTGCTTCCTGACCTGCATACAGATTTCTCAAGAGGCAGGTCAGGTGGTCTGGTATTCCCATCTCTTTCAGAATTTTCCACAGTTTACTGTGATCCACACAGTCAAAGGCTTTGGCATAGTCAATAAAGCAGAAATAGATGTTTTTCTGGAACTAAAAGGGACTTATTTCAAACTTAAAAGAAATACACAGACTGAAAGTAAGGGAATGGAAAAAAGTGTTTTGAAAATAGAAACGAAATGGAAGCTGGCATGACAGTATTTACCTCAGACCAAATAGTCTTTAAAAGAAAAACCATAAAAAAGACAAAGAAGGGCATCACTTCTTTGTGTGATGAAGTGATCACACCAGAAGATCAATTCAACAAGAATATAAAACAATAATATATATATGTTCCTTATGTAGAAGCAATGAAATAGATACAGCAAATAATAATACAGGAAGAAATTTATAATAAGATAATGTAGAAAATCACTCCATTTATATCAATGGACAGATCATCCAGAAAGAAAATCAATAAGAAAATGCTGGCCTTAGAAACATATTAGACAAGGTGCACTTACTACATACATCTGAAGTGAAGTGAAGTCACTCAATCGTGTCCAACTCTTTGCAACCCCATGGACTATAGCCTACCAGGCTCCTCTGTCCATGGGATTCTCCAGGCAATAGTACTGGAGTGGGGTGTCATTTCGTTCTCCAGGGGATCTTCCCGACCCAGGGACCGAACCTGGGTCTCCCACATTGTAGGCAGACGCTTTACCATCTCAGCCACCAGGGAAGTCCAGATACATCTAGAACATTCCATAAAAAAGCAGTAGAATATATTCTTCTTAGATGTACATGGAGCATTCTATTGGATAGATCACATTCTAAGTCACAAGTCTCAGTAAATTTAAAGTGATTAAAATCACATCAAGCATCTTTTCTGACCACAATGTTGTATGACTATAAAATCAACTACAAGAAAACAAACTACAGAAAACACAAACATATGAAGGCTAAATGATATGCTAGTGGACAACCTAGAAGAAACAGATAATTCCTAGAAATGTACAATATCCTAAAATTGAATCAGGAAGAAACAGAAAATGTGAACAGACATGGCTAGTAGTAATAAAATTGAATCAGTAATCAAATTTTTCCAACAACAAAGTCCAGAACCAGAGGATTTCATAGGTGAATTCTACCAAAAGTCTAAAGTACAAACCTATCCTTCTCAAATTATTTCAAAAAATTGAAGATAGGAAACACTTCTGAATTCTTAAGGACAACATCATCCTGATACCAAAATCAGACAAATGTTTCACACACACAAAAAAAATGTCAGGCCAATATCACTGATGAACATAGATTCAAAAATGCTCAAGAAAATATTAGCAAACTTAATTCAATAATACATCAAAGGGATCATACACCATTATCAAATGAGATTTATTTCCAAGGAAGCAAGGATAGTTCAATATTCACAAATCAATTAATATGATATATTCCATTAAAATTGAAGAATAAAAGTTATATGATAATATCAATATATTAGGAAAAGCTTTGGATAAAATTTATCATCCATTTATGATAAAAAATGCTCAATGAAGTAACTATAAAAAGAACATGCCTCAGCATAATAAAGGCCACATATGACACACCCATAATTACCATTAAGTACGTACTCAGTTGCTCAGTCATGTCCCACTCTTTGAGACCTTAAGGACTATACCCAGTGAGGCTCCTCTGTCCATGGGATTTTTCAGGCAAGAGTATTGGAGTGGGCTTCCATTTCCTTCTATATGGGATCTTCCTGACCCAGGAATCAAACCCACATCTCTTGTGTCTCCTGCACTGTAGGCAGATTCTTCATGGCTGAGCCATTGGGGAAGTTCCAACTACCAGCATGCTGCTGCTGCTGCTAAGTTGCTTCAGTTGTGTCCAACTCTGTGTGACCCCATAGGCAGCAACCCACCAGGCTCCCCCGTCCCTGCATACCCAATGGTAAAAAGCTGAAATCATGTCCTTTGTTATCAGGAACAAGACCAGGATTCCTCCTGTCACTATGTTTTGGTCAGCATAGTATTGAAAGTCCAAGCCACATCAATCAGAAAGAAAAAGAAGTAAATTAATCTAAATCAGAAATGAAGAAAAATCATCACCTTGTAAATGATACACTATACATAGAAAATCCTAAAAATGCCACTAAAAAGCTATTGCACCTCATCAATGAATTGAGTACAGTTGCAAGATATAAAATTAATATACAGAAATCTGTTGTGTTCTACAAACTGACAACAAACTAAAGAAAGAAAAATTAAGAAAATAATTTCATTTATAATTGCATCAAAAAGAATAAAATATCTAGGTATAAATCTAACCAAGAAGCTAAAAGATCTATACTTGGAATACTATAAACCACTGATGAAAGAAATTGAAGATGATACAAATAAACGGAAAGATAATCATGCTCATGTATGATAAAATTAATATTGTTAAGTGCCATAAAATACCTTGGGGGCCAGGCAATCTACCAATTCAATTCAACCCCTCTCAAGATACCAATGGTGTTTTTCACAAACTCTAACAAAGAATTCTAAAATTTGTATGAAAACACTAAGACCCTGGATAGCCAGAAGAATCTTGAGAAAGAAAAACAAAGTGAGAAGCATCACATTTTCTGGTTTCAATGTATAATAACTAGGCTATAAAAGTAAAAACCAGTAAGTTAATGGTATAAAAATAGACATGTTGGTCAATGGAACACAATAGAGTACCCAGATATAAACCTAAGCTTATTTGGCCAATTATAAAAGCAAAAAAACAAACAAACAAACAAAAAACTAATAAATGGCCAGAGGACCTGAATAGAAATTTTTCCAAAACAAAAATACATAAAACCAAACAGCACATGAATAGATCACTCAACACTAATCATCAAGAAAATGCAAATAAAATCACAATGAGATATCACTTCATCTCTATCAGAATGGCTGTTATCAAAAGGACAATGAATAGCAATTGTTGGTGAGGATATGGAGAAAAGGGAAACCTGTGCACTGTTTGTGGGAATGTGAATTGGTATAGTCACTATGGAAAACATATAGTTCTCCTAAAATTTAAAAATAGAATTATCCAACAATCTAGAATTTCTGCTTCTGGGTATTTTTCTGAATAAAACCAATGCTGAAAATACATCAGCATTCCCGGACTTCCCCGGTGGCCCAGTGTAGGGAATCCACTTTGCAATGCCAGGTATACAGGTTTGGTCCGGGTCCAGGAGGGACTCCACATGCTCCGAGGCATTAAGCTCTCATGACACAACTAAGACTAGATGCAACCAAATAAATAAATACATATTTTTAAAAGAAAACATATCTGCATTCCTATATTCATTGCAGTATTGTTTACGATAGCCAAGATCTGGAAGTAATGTTACGTGTCCATCGGCAGTTGAATGGATAAAGATGTGGTGTGTATATGTATACATATATACATGAATATTATTGAGCCATAAAAAGAATGAAATCTTTCCATTTAGGACAACATGGATGGACCTAGGTATTATGCTAAATGAAAGACGTCAGGAAGAAAAAGACAAATTCCATATAATTTCACTTATATGTGTAATCTAAAAACCAAAAGAAATGAATAAACAATATAAACAGACTGAAAGATATAAGAAAACATGCAGTTGTTTTTCAGTGGGAAGTGGGGTGTAAGATTGACTGGAATAGGTGAGGGTGATTAAGAGGTACAAACTTAAGAGTTATAAAATAAATGAGTTACATAATGAAATGGACTCCATAAAGAATACAGTCAATAATAACATGTTAACTTTGGTGACCAGTGGTAACTAAACTTATGGTGGTGAACGTTCTGTAATACATAGAAACATCAAATAATTCTGTTGTGCTCCTGAAACTAACATAGCATTGTATTGTATATTAATTATACTTCAGCTTGAAAAGAAAGGAAAAAAAAAAGAAATTAAGCTTGGATAAAATATGTAAATACAGATAATTTCAATGCTTTAAAAATTTTATTCAATTGTTCTTTGATATTCTTTATGATTGAAAATGTAGAATTAAAATGGCTAATTGTTTAATGTTGATGTATGGCAAAACCAATACAATATTGTAAAGTAATTAGCCTCCAATTAAAATAAATTTAAATTAAAAATAAATAAATAAAATTATAAGTAATTTTACTTAGAATTTGATGAAGAAAACTAAAACTTTATACAGAAAAGTAATTACAGTGTTACATGATATACTTCATATAATATATCTATTATCATATTTCATACTCCATACATGAGATAACGTTTGTACATGCCAGCATAATGTACTTGGTAATTTTAGTGCAATTGTCCTTTATATAAAAGATTATCAAGTAAATATACATGATGTTGAAATCTACTTTTATAAATTATTATAGTTTTATGCATGATTAATCTGGGAATTACTTCAATATTCTCTGACCATGATAATATGTTTTGATATTTAATATGTGGCTACTACCCACTTCTATAGTTTGATACATTGTGCTTTGAAGTGCAAGGATTTTTTTCTTCTTTCAACTTTTTGATTTTCAGATAAAAATTATAAAAGATACTTTTATAGATACTCAAAACAGTCAGTTCAGAAAGATTTCCTGGAAAAAATTTGATGTGCTCATAACTGATATGTGAACTATATGGAAACCAATTTCCATTCTTTCTAAAGTGATCTAACAATACACGTGATAGTGTACTCTAAGCTAGCCCTGTTCTGTTTATAAGCAGTAGTCCAACTTTATCTTCTAGAGATATTTTCATTGTGTATTCTTAACTTGTCATTTTCTACAGTTTCTAATTTCTCCCTATATAAAGAAAAGATTATGAGACTGCAATGTTGGTAGAAATAATATTAAAAGTCTAGAGGAAATCTCTATTAAGAGATTTCTAATAATGCAACACATTACTCTTCACCCTATGTGAAAGACCAGCATAAATCCAACACAACTAATCACAAAATATCTTTCTATCCTTGCACAGATTAGAGCTTTATTAGGAAACACAGGTTCTGATAGCAAATATTTATATGTCAGTTGTCTCTCTGGAAGTACCATGACTCTCAATAAGCAGCAATTATTTATTCAAATATCAATGATGGAACTTAAAAGTTAATGGAAATAAATTTCCACAAACTTTGTGTTTTAAAACCACAAAATTATTATCTTACAGTTCTGTAAATGTAAGTCTGAGACCTGGCTAAAATCAAGGTCCTATGAGGAATGGAAATTTTAGGAGAGTTCTGTTTCCTTGCTCATTCAGATTGTTGGCAGATTCAGTTCCTTAGAGTATTAGACCCTTGTTGTTAGAGGTGCCAGACTGGCATTAGAGGTGCCAGATTGTTGTTAGAGGTCCTGGCTTTGAGGGGTCATGTGCATCACTTATCTACCTGCTATATGTTCAAAGAGAGCAACTGTAGATCAAGTACTTCTCACACTTCAAATCACTCCTTTTATCTCATTTCTGTCCCATTCTTGTGCCCATCTCTTTTGCTTTAATAGTGCATGTAACTAGATTGGGACCACCACCAGAGTCCAGGATAATCACCTCAACTCAAGATTTGCAACCTTAATCATATCTGCCAAGTCCCTGTGGCCACGTAAAGAAACATAACCCCAGGTTCCAGGCGTTAGAATATGGACACCTTTGGGGGACCATAATTCTGCCTTCAATAATAAAAATAGTAAATGTTAATTCTGTACACAGACAATTTTAAGTGTTTTACATATATGAACTGATTTAAATCTTACAGACTCTAAAGGAAGATATTATTGGTATTTCCATCTTATAGTCAAAGAAATTGAGACAGAGAGATAACAAAACTTGCCAAAAGTCACTCAGGTAGAAGGTCAAATAATCTTCCCATAGTCATACAGTTGTAAGTCTAGAATCTAAATCTGTGAATTGACAGATTTTGTTGTTGCTGTTTCCCTGTTCTGTCTTACAGAGAGTCAAGTCATAGCTTTGAGCAGAAACAATTAAGGTAAAAAGGTTTAAAGTATCTCTCTAATAATTCATCCTTTTTTGATTGGGTCTTTTATTTTCTGGAATTGAGCTGCATAAATTTTACAATTTGTATGGAAATACAAAAAACCTCAAATAGCCAAAGCCATCTTGAGAAAGAATGGAACTGGAGGAATCAACCTGTCTGACTTCAGGCTCTACTACAAAGCCACAGTCATCAAGACAGTATGGTACTGGCACAGAGACAGAAATATAGATCAATGGAACAAAATAGAAAGCCCAGAGATAAATCCACACACCTATGGACACCTTATCTTCGACAAAGGAGGCAAGAATATACAATGGATTAAAACAATCTCTTTAACAAGTGGTGCTGGGAAAACTGGTCAACCACTTGTAAAAGAATGAAACTAGATCACTTTCTTAACACCATACACAAAAATAAACTCAAAATGGATTAAAGATCTAAACGTAAGACCAGAAACTATAAAACTCCTAGAGGAGAACATAGGCAAAACACTCTCCGACATTAAATCACAGCAGGATCCTCTATGATCCACCTCCCAGAATACTGGAAATAAAAGCAAAAATAAACAAATGGGATCTAATTAAAATTAAAAGCTTCTGCACAACAAAGGAAACTATAAGCAAGGTGAAAAGATAGACTTCTGAATGGGAGAAAATAATAGCAAATGAAACAACTGACAAACAACTAATCTCAAAAATATACAAGCAACTTATGCAGCTCAATTCCAGAAAAATGTACAATATATTTTTGTAACTTGTATATTTTATATGTTATAGATAGTGGCTTATAATTCTTTATCCTCTATCCCTGTCTTTCCCCTCACCTATTCCCTTACTCCTTGGAAGGAAAGTTATGACCACCTAGATAGCATTTTAAAAAGCAGAGACATTATTTTGTCAACAAAGGTCCATCTAGTCAAGCCTGTTGTTTTTCCAGTGGTCATGTATGGATGTGAGAGTTGGACTATGAAGAAAGCTGAGTGCCGAATAATTGATGCTTTTGAACTGCGGTGTTGAAGAAGACTCTTGAGAGTCCCTTGGACTGCAAGGAGATCCAACCAGTCCATCCTAAAAGAGATCAGTCCTGGGTGTTCATTGGAGGGACCGATGCTGAAGCTGAAACTCCAATACTTTGGCCACCTCATGCAAAGAGTTGACTCTTTGGAAAAGACCCTGATACTGGGAGGGATTGTGGGTAGGAGGAGAAGGGGACGACAGAGAATGAGATGTTTGTATGGCATCACCTACTCAATGGACATGGGTTTGGGTAAACTCCGAGATTTGGGGATGGACAGGGAGGCCCGGTGTGCTGCGGTTCATGGGGTCGCAAAGAGTCGGACACGACTAGCGACTGAACTGAACTGAATTGAATAATTCATCCTAGAATTCTGACTGAAATCAATATGGGACTTATTAGCTGAGAATTTGTAAACATCTAGTCCCTATTTAAATAAAATGAACTAGGTTTTCTCCACATCAAGTTCACTATCTTCATTATTTCCTAGAAACCCTCATGATGTCTCAACTTGAAGCTCCATCAAAGTTAAGATATTTAACCATGTAGGGTTGGTCCTGAGTGAGTGTGAAGACAAATATATTTCAACAAGTAGGGCTTTCTTGAAATTGTAGAAGCTTCCTAATAAAGTGATCATTAGTTTTCAAGGCCCAATGGACACAGAAAACAAGACTGGTGGAACAACAGTCAACATTTGCCGGAATTTTGCTGACAGAGTGTGTATGTGTGTGTACATTTGTGAACACATTTGTGTTTATGTTAGTCCAGTAAAGAATTACAGCTGGCCATATTTCAGAGGAAAACTTAAGTAGCATAGTTATTGTTAAAATGTATGAGTTATTTACTTCTAGCTCACCTAAAAAATTATTTTAAAATAAATCTTGAAATACAGACCTTATTAATATAAGGACATTAACTTTGAAATGTAAAAAAAAAAGTTCTATTTGTGTCTTATATGTTAGTAAATAAATATTATAACCACACAGACATATTAAATAATAAATGTTTAAAGCACAAAACAATGAAAGCCAATAGTTTTAAGGTTCGTGGTGCCACATTCCACCTTTTGCCTCTGTCACTACAGTAAGAAAAACATGCCCTAAGGTATTTCAACTGTTTAACTGTAAGTTGCAATAAAAACCCCATTACATACTCATGAAAATCAATGAAGTCAATACAGCTTTAAAAATAATCTTGTTTGTAAATCCATGTACATTACAGTACAGAATCCTATATTCTCAGTGGTATATAACTAGATTTTAGTTATTATGTTACCAACAGAATAAAGTCTACAGCTTACAGATGAATATGTTTGCAACCATGAAATAGTTCATTATTTTCTCAGCTAAAATATAACTTTCTTGATCCCCTTCTTCTTTCATTTATTCTGGAAACACATTAGCAGCAACATACACAATTCTTGAGCAAAAAACAAGGAGCATAGCAAAGAGGCTGGGTTAAAGGAGGAAGAGAGCAAAGAGGGAAAGTGAATCACAAATATTTTGTACTGTAAAACTGGCAGATGATTGTACATCCTGTTAGCAAATGTAAGTCTTCATTTCTTCTAAAGTATCTTTTATTCAGTTTCTTAAAAGGGGGAAAAAAAATTCATTATCAACTAATGCTACATTTTATCCCTAAGGAACAGTCTTTCTAGCACTCATACAAATAATTTAAATGTTAGGATGATATATCTGCAAATAATTATTTATTAGTTTAAATTGATTTCATCATGAAGTCCTTTAAAGTCTATAAACATCAGAACCACGTTTGTATAAGTAACAACTCTGTTTCTATTATACTTACTAAGACTACTCCAAACAGTTTTCCTTTATACCACTATTTCAAAAGCCTGTTTGCTTTTAGTAAGAATTTATTTATTTTTCTTTTTAAATTTGGTCATAACCCACCTAAACTAAATAAACAGAAAATGCTTTGTAACTCTATATACAAAAATGAAAATGAAGTTTATTATTCTTTCTCACTGTACACCATGGTAGTAAATTGGTCAGAAGTCTTAACAGAAAAACATAAACCTCTTGATATCTCCTTTTTCATTTTTCCCCTTTCTTAGACAACTCTCACATGCTACCAGTGTGTCTCACTGAATTGAAAGGTCAAGTTATTAGCAAAAGCTGATTTCTGTAATGTTACTTTGTCTCCAAAGAAAACTAAAATGATTCCTGGTGATACTCTGCTCGTGATATGCTCATCCCAGAGAGTTAAGAAACTGAAACTAAAAGGTCAGGAAGTCTTTGGGGATGCTGAAAACGCAATGTGGTATAAGGGATAATCTTCTACCCATGCTCAGGCCTGTCTATAAATGCATTTTTCTAAAGGCAAAGCTAATTCATCGGAATTAAATTCAACAAGAGACCTTTTGAAAAAATACTTCATGTCCTGGGTACTGGTTTTAAGAATACTTGTTTTGGATTCAAGATAAAAGAGCTAACCCCCATTCTGTCACTGAATTTTTATATGACCATGAACAATTTGTTTTATTTTTAGGCCTTAATTTCTTTATATAAAATGAGGATTGGGTATCATTGAGTGAGTAAATAGAAACATTTATACCTTCCATCCTTAGTGTTTAAAATGTAGAATTTAGGTAGATTACTCACTGAGGGTGTCATACCTAGCTGATTTCTAAAATCCTTTCCAGTTTTCACATTATGATGTTAAGTCACGTGAATGTCTCCCCAGTTCATACCCTCTATGATTGTTTCAGTTTTGAATAAATGTGAATCAGATGCCTCCTCTGTACCAGAGAGTTATGCATCAGAACAGTGAGAATACAAAGCCATGTACGACGTACAACCACCATTAAGAGGTATGTGCTTGTGCTAAGTCACGTCAGTCATGTCCAACTCTTGGCGACCCTAGGGACTGCGGCCCACCAGGCTACTCTGCCTATGGGACTCTCCAGGCAAGAAAACTGGAGTGGGTCTCCATGCCCTCTTCCAGGGGATCTTCCTGACCCAGAGATTAAACCCTTGTCTCTTACATCTCCTACAATGGCAGGCGGTTTATTTACCACTAGCGCCACCTGGGAAGCCCCCTTAAGAAGTATAGAGTTCAGCAAATGGAGAAAGATGTGTAAATAGGTTAGTGCAATAAAGAACTGCAGGTGTGCTGAGAGAGCTATTAAATTAGAATCAGGGAACTACAGAAGAAAACTAGTTTTACTTGGGGCATTTTGAGGTGATTAGTCCAGAAACATTTTACATTAAAAATGATATTTGATATTTTCGGAGAGATGACAAAGGGTGGGTCAGATGCTTAGAAGAAAGGCATTCCCAGATGAAATAAACCATTCCTTTCAGTCGCTCAGTCGTGTCCAACTCTTTGCGACCCCATGAATCGCAGTACGCCAGGCCTCCCTGTCCATCACCAACTCCCAGAGTTCACTCAGAATAACGTCCATTGAGTCCATGATGCCATCCAGCCATCTCATCCTCGATCGATCCCTTCTCCTCCTGCCCCTAATCCCTCCCAGCATCAGGGTTTTTTCCAATGAGTCAAATCTTCGCATGAGGTGGCCAAAGTACTGGAGCCTCAGTTTTAGCATCATTGCTTCCAAAGAAATCCCAGGGCTGATCTCCTTCAGAATGGACTGGTTGGATCTCCTTGCAGTCCAAGGGACTCTCAAGAGTCTTCTCCAACACCACAGTTCAAAAGCATCAATTCTTCTGTGCTCAGCCTGCTTCACAGTCCAACTCTCACACCCATACATGACCACTAGAAAAACCATAGCCTTGACTAGACGGACCTTAGTCGGCAAAGTAATGTCTCTGCTTTTGAATATACTATCTAGGTTGGTCATAACTTTTCTACCGAGGAGTGAGCATCTTTTAATTTCATGGCTGCAGTCATCATCTGCAGTGATTTTGGAGCCCAAAAAAATAAAGTCTGACACTGTTTCTACTGTTTCCCTATCTATTTCCCATGAAGTGATGGGGCCAGATGCCATGATCTTCATTTTCTGAATGTTGAGCTTTAAGCCAACTTTTTCACTCTCCTCTTTTACTTTCATCAAGAGGCTTTTTAATTCCTCTTCAATTTCTGCCATAAGGGTGGTGTCATCTGCATATCTGAGGTTATTGATATTTCTCCCAGCAATCTTGATTTCAGCTTGGGCTTCTTCCAATCCAGAGTTTCTCATGATGTACACTGCATAGAGGTTAAATAAGCAGAGTGACAATATACAGCCTTGACGTCCTCCTTTTCNATATTTCTCCCGGCAATCTTGATTCCAGCTTGTGCTTCTTCCAGCCCAGTGTTTCTCATGATGTACTCTGCATAGAAGTTAAATAGGTAGGATGACAACATACAGCCTTGACGTCCTCCTTTTCCTGTTTGGAACCAGTCTGTTGTTCCATGTCCAGTTCTAACTGTTGCTTCCTGACCTGCATACAGATTTCTCAAGAGGCAGGTCAGGTGGTCTGGTATTCCCATCTCTTTCAGAATTTTCCACAGTTTCTTGTGATCCACACAGTCAACAGCTTTGGCATAGTCAATAAAGCAGAAATAGATGTTTTTCTGGAACTCTCTTGCTTTTTCCATGATCCAGAGGATGTTGGCAATTTGATCTCTGGTTCCTCTGCCTTTTCTAAAACCAGCTTGAACATCAGGAAGTTCATGGTTCATGTATTGCTGAAGTCTGACTTGGAGAATTTTGAGCAATACTTTACTAGCATGTGAGATGAGTGCAATTGTGCAGTAATTTGAGCATTCTTTGGCATTGCCTTTCTTCGGAATTGGAAAGAAAACTGACTTTTTCCAGTCCTGTGGCCACTGTTGAGTTTTCCAAATTTGCTGGCATATTGAGTGCAGCACTTTTACAGCATCATCTTTCAGGATTTGAAACAGCTCAACTAGAATTCCATCACTTCCACTAGCTTTGTTCATAGTGATGCTTTCTAAGGCCCACTTGACTTCACATTCCAAGATGTCTGGCTCTAGATTAGTGATCACATCATCATGAGCCACCAGAGAAGCCCAAGAATGCTGGAATGAGTAGCCTATCCCTTCTCCAGAAGATCTTCCCAACCCAGGAAACGAACTGGGGTCTCCTGCATTGCAGGCAGGTTCTTTACCAACTGAGCTACCAAGGAAGATTTTCAAAGTCACATTATAAAAAAAGGAGCAGGATGAAAGGGATTGTTGTGACTATTTTTCAAAGCAATCACTTCAATCCCTGTATTCCATGCTAGTTTTGACTGTCCACATTGAAACCTAAAGCTCAGAGGCAACGCAATTTCTTGGTTTGGTTTATGGACTCTCTGAATTTCCCAGTGAACTCCTAGTATGCTCCAGAATTTAAAACCTACCCTGCTTTCAGTTTAGCTGCAATACAAATCCAGTGTTTTTGCTATTCAATATCTTCTCAGCCTCTTCCTGATAATTGAATGCCCCAATTTCCCTCCAGGAAACTGGTGCAGACAAGGTTGGTTACAATCCAGTGGCCACTCCCCATTCTTCCCTACCAGTAGAACCCTTTTTTAGTTATTTAGATGTTAGTGTCCTCAGTCCAAGAACATGAGCTTTCTTAGAGATAAACATGTGACTCAGTGCTAGCAGATGATACATCAAGGCAAGTCTCCTGAGGGGCCTTCTGGAAAAGATTTTCTTACTTGAACAAAAGAAAGAGACTCATAAGAAGAAAGCTCTGTCCATTCCTTCCTACTTTAGGATCTTATTATGTGGAGCCAGCTGTGGAAGCCACCTTGTGATCATGAAGGGTAAACGCCAAGGACCACAGAGAAGCACTCAGACCCTTGACATTATTAAACTTCACATATATCCAAGCTGGAACTCCCTACCCAGTATTTCTTGTAAAGACCCTGTAAATAAGAGTCTATTAGCTACAGTCAAAATTATCCCTCCCCCACTCTTGTGAATATATGGTCTAGTGATGCTGACACCACCCCTGAGTCCAGAAAGGAATACATAACCCATAACTAAGCAATCAGAATGTGCATTCATCTGACCACAGCAGTTACTTCAAAGATGGGCCAAGGACTCTGGCATAACCCATGCAGTTTTCCTTGGCACTTTAGGAAAGAGGAATTCACTCTTTTCTTGTCGGACTTAAATGCTGACAGGAAATAGCAGCTAGAGTTGCCGTAGCTGTTTTGTTACCATCTCACTGACTTGAAGCATCAACTCAGGGAGGCAGATTCAAGAGAAAAAAGGGAAAACTGATTCTTGGTAAGATCATTCGAGTCCAGGATCCAGGCATACCTGAATCCTCGATCCTGCATTTTTCAGTTTATTTGACCCACTCTTTTTGGAATAAGCTGTCTGATGAGACTTCTGTCATTTGCAAGAAGACTCCCACCTGAGGACGTACAGCTAATCATTATGAAACTATCTATCAAGCTACCACTTTGACTGGAGGGCACTAGAACTTTAGTCTTCAACTTCTGTTCTTTATCCAAGCTTATCCACTGCTATGGATATATTTTCAGCACCTGTACTTATATTGTCTAGCCATTAAGAGTAAGACCTTAGGACTATGCTTGCCCTGGATTCAAACCCAGCACTGCTATGGATTAGATCTTGACTTTGGGCAGATCTTTCGAACTTCTGTATTCTTTAGCTTTGGCTTGTTTAAAATTAGAACTATAATGGTTCCTGCCTCCTAGGGTTATCATGAGGATCAAAGCGGAAAAATGTACACAAAATGCTTAGTCAGCATAATGCCTGGCCCATGCTGCTGCAGCTGCTAAGTCACTTCAGTACAATTTTTTTTTTTTTAATGAAAAACCTAACCTAGTAGGGTAGGGCAGAATAATGACTCCATAAAGATAACCATCTCCCAAACCTTCAGTTCAGTTCAGTCGCTCAGTCGTGTCCGACTCTGCAATCCCATGAATTGCAGCACACCAGGTCTCCCTGTCCATCACCAACTCCTGGAGTTTAGCCAAACCCATGTCCTTCGAGTTGGTGATGTCATCCAGCCATCTCATCCTCTGTCATCCCCTTCTACTCCTGCCCCCAATCCCTCCCAGCATCAGAGCCTTTTCCAGTGAGTTAACTCTTCCCATGAGGTGGCCAAAGTATTGGAGTTTCAGCTTTAGCATCATTCCTTCCAAAGAACACCCAGGGCTGATCCCCTTTAGAATGGACTTGTTGGCTCTCCTTGCAGTCCAAGGGACTCTCAAGAGTATTCTCCAACACCACACTTCAAAAGCATCAATTCTTTGGCGCTCAGCCTTCTTCACAGTCCAACTCTCACATCCATACATGACCACTGGAAAAACCATAGCCTTGACTAGATGGACCTTTGTTGGCAGAGTAATGTCTCTGCTTTTGAATATGCTATCTAGGTTGGTCATAACTTTCCTTCCAAGGAGTTAGTGTCTTTTAATTTCATGGCTGCAATCACCATCTGCAGTGATTTTTGAGCCCAAAAAAAATAAAGTCTGACACTGTTTCCACTGTTTCCTCATCTATTTCCCATGAAGTGATAGGACCAGATGCCATGATCTTCATTTTCTGAATGTTGAGCTTTAAGCCAACTTTTTCACTCTCCTCTTTCACTTCATCAAGAGGCTTTTGAGTTCCTCTTCACTTTCTGCCATAAGGGTGGTGTCATCTGCATATCTGAGGTGATTGATATTTCTCCTGGCAATCTTGATTCTAGCTTGTGCTTCTTCCAGTCCAGCGTTTCTCATGATGTACTCTGCATAGAAGTTAAATAAGCAAACCTTAGAATTTGTGAACATACTATGTTTCATGGCAAAGGGGAATTAAGATTGTATAAGGAACTGAGGTTGCTAATCAGCTGTCTTTACAATAGAAAGATTAACCTAGATTATCCAGGTGGATCCAATGTCCAAGTGTTCTTTTTTTTGTTGTTGTTGTTTTTAATTTTCTTTTCATTATGAAAATTGAACATATTCATAAGAGATTTGGAAAATACAGAACAAAGTTACACGAAATTCCACTATATTTTACAATTATCTTTTAAGTAGATAAGATTTTAGACAGGGGTTTCGATATCAAACTCGCCAAAATTAATAGAATGAATATACAGAAATATAGAATGATACAGTAGACCTGAAAAGCACCACAAACCAAGTCAACAAATTAAGATTTATACCATTTTCATACAACATTAAGACATAAATTCTATTCAAGTTCCCACAGACTGTAAACTTGAAGACGTTGGAAAATATCCAAGGACATAAAACAAGGTGCAAACATTTCATGATCTAAATGCATTGAAATCATACAGAGTCTGTTCTCTTATCTCTTATTGAATTCTGTTAGAAATCAATATCAAAAGATATTTGAAAATAATCCATATATTTTCAGGTGCAATGTGACATTGACCAAGAGAGATCTTTAACTTAGCCATTGAAAGCCTCAATAAAGTTAGAAGACTGGAAAAACACAGAGGGCAATTGCAGAGAAGATAGTATTTAAGTGAGAAATAAATGTCAAAATGAGAAATTAAGATCAAGGATTCTTTAAAAACCCCATATATTTGGAAATCAAATGACTACTTTTAAATGACAGGTGTGTCTAAGAAGTCATAACAAGGAAAACTAGAAAATATTTTAAAAATGAAGAGAATTTACCTGAATTTGTTGCATGCAGATGAAGCTGCTCGATGCAACTAAATACAATGTGGAACCTTGAATAAGGTACGAAAACAAATAATGGACACTCACATAAAATTCTGTGAAATTTGAACAAAATCTCTTCCACAAAGCTTTTTAAAAATAGAGGAAGGAGGCAGAGGAATTAGTCAAAGTGATGTGATGTGAGAAGGACTCAATCTGCCATTTCTGGCTTTGAAGATGGAGAAAAAAGGCTATGAGCCAAGGGATGTGGGCAGGCTCTAAAAGCTGGAAAAGGCAAGGAAGCACGTCTTCCCCTGGGATCTTCAGAAAGAAATGCAGCTCTGCTGACACCTTGACTTTAGCCGGGAGACCTTCTACAAAGCTTCTCCTCCATATCATCTTGTCGTTGCTACCAGGGACTCAGCAACTAATGAGAAAGTCATGGCTCTGCCGTTATGGAGCTTGGGGGGTGCATATTCTGTGGGGTAAATGGAAGTGTTTGTTGCTCAGTTCTGTCCAGCTCTTTGCCAACCCAAGGACTGTATGCCAACCCACAGACTTCTATGTCCATGGGATTCTTCAGGCAAGAATACTGGAATGGATAGCCATTCCCTTCTCCACGGATCCTCCTCACCAAGAGACTGAACCTGAGTCTCTTGCATTGCAGACAGATTCTTTACCATCTGAGCCACCAGGGATGCCCATATTCTGTGGTATCCAGGGTTTTATTGAGATCCTATTTGGTAACAAGCATGGGATTTGCCATTAAGAATTAGGAGATGTGAGTTAAGGCAATTACCTGGAACAGAGACTTCTAGAGAGGGAAGATAGCAGTGGAGCAGGGATTGTTAACTGGAATAAGGACTGAAACAGTAGATGTTTGGAAGTCCTTCTAGGATGCAAGACTTAAGGTGAGACTGGTCTGGCTCCTCTGTGTGGGTGCTCAGGGAAGAGAGAAACATCAGTTTTGGTAGGAGGGAGCTATGAGAAGGGACGGGAGACAGGAAACCCATGCTTCTATGCACCAAGCACAGATGACATCAAACCTCACCTCAACCTTCTAAGAGGTGTTATTAAACCCCTTTCATAGAGGAAAAAATCAAGGCTTATAGAAATTAAGTATTAATTAACTTAAGACATTTAATTACAGTAAATTAAAGTGTAATTAGTTTAAGAAATTTCACCAATAAGTAAACGATGAAAAGGAATTTTAAAAATTAATTAGCTTTATTTCTTTTGCCAATAAAGAACCACACATCCTCTCTGTTTCTGCACAGTGTTTGCTTAGCTGTTTCAGTGTTCTCTGTACACTGTGTACCTCACATTGTAAATTACTTGGTAGCCAGAACTGTCTGGCCTTATTTACTCAGAACAGAGCACCAGAAAGCTTAATGCTTAGGACTATATTTTATCAAATCTTAGATACCATCTATTGGAACATGCATCATCATTTCATAAAGCGTGAAGAAAGAAAACATGCTGGGAGTTGTTCAGATTCCCTGATGGAGAGATGTCAAAATATGGGAAAATGTGTATCTTGGGAGTCCCCGTAGGTTGAAAAAAAATTTTTTTTATGATGATGTTGATGAAGTGTCAAATTCCAGTTTGCTAATCCACCTCCAGTCTTACCCATGATTTAGGTTTCTTATGTTTTAGCTCAGCTTGTTTTAAAATGTCTTTAGTAAATTCCCTTTGGATAATTCTTTTGGAAGACTTTCATTGTTCAAAATGTGGTACTATTAAGTAGTAGCTCCATAAACATAAATAATGAACTTGGGCTTCCCAGGTGGCTCAGTGGGTAAAGAATCTGCCTGCAGTGAAGGAGATGTAGTTCTCTCCCTGGGTTGAGAAGATCCCCTAGAGAAGGAAATGGCAACCTACTCTAGTACTCTTGCCTGGAGAATCCCATGGATGGAGGAGCCTGGTGGGCTACAGTCCATGGAGTCGCAAAGGGTAAGACACGAGTGAAGCGACTTAGCACAGCACACAATTTATGCGCTAGACATTGTGCGAAGTGCATTACATGCACTACCCTTTTTATTTCGCATAATCTTCTTACGAACAATTAGGTTTTTATTATTGCCATTTTCAGACAAGACAGTCGAGGCTCATGGAAGTTTAGTACCCTGTCCAAGGACACCCAGCTAGCAAATGCCAGAGATGAGACTCAAGTCTCTGACTTCAGTGCTTGCTTTTTTAATGGCTGTTTTTCATGTAAGCAAAAAGGTTGGAGGGAGCCTCTCTTTTCCTTTATAAAAAATTCTTGAACCATAACCTGTTGCATCATATAATTAATGTCTGCTTTTCCCCAGTCTTTCTGAGCTTACCCAGTTAGACCTCCAAGAAGTCCTTTTAGCTCCCAGTACTCATTTGTTCTTGTTCTCTCAGAAATCAGTCTCCAGAATTTTAATCATTCTTGGCTCACTTCTCTGACAACCTTACTGAAGACATGTGCTGGAACTGGCAGTCAGAAAAGTGCCCTGAAAACTTAAAAACACACACACCCAAACTTTCACAGTGTATCTGATCTACACAGGAAATTAGAAAACACCACATACTTAACTGGAAAAATATTTGAAATGAAATGAAAAGTGAGGTTTACTGTTATTTAGATTTTGATTAAAAAATGTTTATCCTTTATCTAAGGCTCGGGGACACTGGAAATAAAGAAGCTGGGAGCTTGCTTTATAGAACTGTAATGATCTTCTCTTATGTTTTATTACTGTTTCCTAAGCCTGTGGTCAAATACAATAGCTTTATTAAAGCTGTGATTCAGTTAGAAAGGGGAATGAATTTTTCTGCCACAGGAGCACTGGTGAAAGATGAGGGAAGAGGATAGGGACATTGGGGGAAAGAAAACTTCACAAGGAAACTGCTTACTCCACCAGTCTATTCTTCCCTCTAGGAAACAGCCTTCCTGAATCCACAGCTTAGCAGCCTCGGGGTACTTAGCTTCTAGTCCATCGGAGGAAGGAAAACAAAACAAAACAGAAAGGAGGCTGGAGTTACTGTTTGGACAGGAGATAAGGCTGCTTCTGTTCTGTGTAAACTTCTAACTAATCTTCATAGACTGTGATCAACACTGATTTATTTAACATTCACTATGGTCCAGGCACTCCACTATGTTATATCATCTAATCCCTTCAAATCTAGGCAGTATATTTAAATCAGAGCTATCACTTTACTGACAAAGGTCCGTGTAGTTAGAGCTATGGTTTTTCCAGTAGTCATGTATGGATGTGAGAGCTGGACCGTAAAGAAGGCTGAGCGCTGAAAAATTGATGCTTTCAAATTGGGATGATGGAAAAGACTCTTGAGAGTCCCTTGGAAAGCAAGGAGATCAAACAAGTCAATCCTAAAGGAAATCAGTCCCCTGATGTTCAAGCTGGTTTTAGAAAAGGCAGAGGAACCAGAGATCAAATTGCCAACATCCGCTGGATCATGGAAAAAGCAAGAAAGTTCCAGAAAAACATCTATTTCTGCTTTATTGACTATGCCAAAGCCTTTGACTGTCTGGATCACAGTAAACTGTGGAAAATTCTGAAAGAGATGGGAATACCAGACCATCTGACCTGCCTCTTGAGAAATCTGTATGCAGGTCAGGAAGCAACAGTTAGAACTGGACATGGAACAACAGACTGGTTCCAAATAGGAAAAGGAACACGTCAAGGCTGTATATTGTCACCCTGCTTATTTAACTTATATGCAGAGTACATCATGAGAAACGCTGGACTGGAAGAAACACAAGCTGGAATCGAGATTGCTGGGAGAAATATCAGTAACCTCAGATATGCAGATGACACCACCCTTATGGCAGAAAGTGAGGAGGAGCTAAAAAGCCTCTTGTTGAAAGTGAAAGAGGAGAGTGAAAAAGTTGGCTTAAAGCTCAACATTCAGAAAACGAAGATCATGGCATCTGGCCCCATCACTTCATGGGAAATAGATGGGGAAACAGTAGAAACAGTGTCAGACTTTGTTTTTTTGGGCTCCAAAATCACTGCAGATGGTGACTGCAGCCATGAAATTAAAAGGCGCTTACTCCTTGGAAGAAAAGTTATGACCAACCTAGATAGTATATTCAAAGCAGAGACATTACTTTGCCGACTAAGGTCCGTCTAGTCAAGGCTATGGTTTTTCCTGTGGTCATGTATGGATGTGAGAGTTGGACTGTGAAGAAGGCTGAGCGCCGAAGAATTGATGCTTTTGAACTGTGGTGTTGGAGAAGACTCTTGAGAGTCCCTTGGACTGCAAGGAGATCCAACCAGTCCATTCTGAAGGAGATCAACCCTGGGATTTCTTTGGAAGGAATGATGCTAAAACTGAAGCTCCAGTACTTTGGGCACCTTATGCGAAGAGTTGACTCATTGGAAAAGACCCTGATGCTGGGAGGGATTGGGGGCAGGAGGAGAAGGGGACGACCGAGGATGAGATGGCTGGATGGCATCATGGACTCAATGGACGTGAGTCTGAGTGAACTCCGGGAGTTGGTGATGGACAGGGAGGCCTGATGTGCTGCGATTCATGGGGTCGCAAAGAATCGGACACGACTGCGCGACTGAACTGAACTGATGCTGATGCTGAAACTCCAATACTTTGGCCATGTGATGCGAACAGTAGACCCTTTGGAAAAGACCCTGATGCTGAGAAAGACTGAGGGCAGGAGGAGAAGAGGGTGACAGAGGATGAGGTGGTTCGATGGCATCACGGACTCAATGGACATGAGTTTGAGCAAACTCTGGGAGATAGTGAAGGACAGTGAAACCTGGAGTGTTGCAGTCCATGGGGTCACAAAGAGCTGGACATGACTTAGGGACTAAACAGCAACTAATTTCCTCAGCGACCTCATAAGGTGGATACTACTATCATTTGCATTTTATAAGGGAGAAAAATGGCCAAGAGAGTAACTTACCTAAGTTCACATGATAAGGGGTGTAGCCAGGACCTGATCAGATCTTTTAACTCAAGTTCAGACATGTACTAGGCTGTGATATGACAGGACAGTGTTAAATACCCACCTGCTTTTGCCAGGAGCCATGCACCCTGGAGGCTAGTTAGGCATAGGGGTCGGGGAGCCTCTCAGAACCAATAACCTCAACACAGACTGAAAAAGAGGGATTTGGAAGGAAATTGTGACGGGGCCTCCTAACCGATGCCCCCCCAGCCCCCTTTGAAGGGAGAGAAATAAAGCAATATCAAAGATTTGGCAGAGGTTAGAGGTCAAGAATAAGCCACCGCAGCTAAGCAATGGAGAAATGCAAGCCTGTCATTACCGAAGTGACAAAATAGAATATCAGGGCACGTTCAAAACAATCTCCTGTAACTATTATGGAAAGCAACTGTTGCTATTTCTGAGACATTTTTGCCAGCCATGTGAGGGACATATGACATCATGAACAATTACTGATAAAAGAGAGGATCAGGAATTGAGACTTAGGGGCAACTGTATGACCTTGGCCAGGTTACGTAAACTCTCTGAGCTCCAGTCCACTCATTTGTAAAAGGGAGATATTAATAGCCTCTACCTCTTAGCATTCTTGCAAGAATTAAGTGATGATAATGTAGACAAATCGCTTGGCACCACGCACAGTGCACAGAAAGTGCCGAAAACATGTGAATTCTCCCTTGTGCTCCCCCGTCAATTCCACATGCTATAAAACTGAGGCCCATCTGTCTTGAGGGAGATGCATCATTTACCCGTGAAGAGGGGGATTTGAATACCAACAAATACGTGTTGAGTGTCCTCCCGGTCCCAGAGTGGGTGCTGGGTGCTAGAAATACCATAGTGCTCCCTTTGGGCCTGGTTTTTGCAAAAAATCAGGAAGCATTTTCTTTCTCTCTCTCTCTCTCTCTTTTTTTTTTTTTTTTGGTTGTGCTGCATATCATGTGGGATCTTAGTTCCCTAACCAGAGATTGAACTCATTCCGCCAGCAGTGGAAGCACAACGTCTTAACCACTGTATGGTGAGGGAAGTCCCAGATAAGTATTTGATTCCCAGAATACATTAGGGCTCCTGCCACATACTCCCGGAACATCCTCTACTGCCTCCACTTTTGCTTATTTTATTTGCAATCCTACTTCCCACCATTCTGTTAAGCCTCCCTGAGAAAGGGACAATTCATGCCTTAAGAGAAATGTTAGTTGATTAGGGGAAAGGAATTAGAGGTCCCCAGGCAAGCAGAAAAGCTGGGGTGAGGTCTCAGAGCCAGTGTAGAAGGAGGGTTTCCAAGAACTGACAGCCACCAGGGTCCAGTTTGGTTGGAACTCAGAGAGCACGGAATGGTAGATGTTAGGTGAGGTCAGAGCCAGAGGTGGGATTACAGAGTTTTTCTAGTCCTTTTGTGGAAGCCAGCTCCTCAGGAGAGGCCCAGAGATAAGTAGCAGCCTTCCCTGATAGCTCAGTTGGTAAAGAATCTGCCTGCAATGCAGGATATCCTTGTTTGATTCCTGGATTGGGAAGATCCCCTGGAGATGGGAAAGGCTACCCACTCCAGTATCCTGGCCTGGAGAATTCCCCCGTCTATGGGGTTGTAAAGAGTTAGACACGACTGAGCGACTTTCACTTTCACTTTCATCGCACTATTAAAAGTCTAGACAATGGACCCCAGTGGTAGAATTCTCCATGTGTCCCTGTGTGTGTGCGTGTTTGTATAACCCTGCTTATTTAACTTATATGCAGAGTACATCATGAGAAATGCTGGACTGGAAGAAACACAAGCTGGAATCAAGATTGCTGAGAGAAATATCAATAATCTCAGATATGCAGATGACACCACCCTTATGGCAGAAAGTGAGGAGGAGCTAAAAAGCCTCTTGTTGAAAGTGAAAGAGGAGAGTGGAAAAGTTGGCTTAAAGCTCAACATTCAGAAAACGAAGATCATGGCATCTGGCCCCATCACTTCATGGGAAATAGATGGGGAAACAGTAGAAACAGTGTCAGACTTTGTTTTTTGGGGCTCCAAAATCACTGCAGATGGTGACTGCAGCCATGAAATTAAAAGGCGCTTACTCCTTGGAAGAAAAGTTATGACCAACCTAGATAGTATATTCAAAAGCAGAGACATTACTTTGCCGACTAAGGTCCGTCTAGTCAAGGCTATGGTTTTTCCTGTGGTCATGTATGGATGTGAGAGTTGGACTGTGAAGAAGGCTGAGCGCCGAAGAATTGATGCTTTTGAACTGTGGTGTTGGAGAAGACTCTTGAGAGTCCCTTGGACTGCAAGGAGATCCAACCAGTCCATTCTGAAGGAGATCAACCCTGGGATTTCTTTGGAAGGAATGATGCTAAAACTGAAGCTCCAGTACTTTGGGCACCTTATGCGAAGAGTTGACTCATTGGAAAAGACCCTGATGCTGGGAGGGATTGGGGGCAGGAGGAGAAAGGGACGACCGAGGATGAGATGGCTGGATGGCATCACAGACTCAATGGACGTGAGTCTGAGTGAACTCCGGGAGTTGGTGATGGACAGGGAGGCCTGGCGTGCTGCGATTCATGGGGTCGCAAAGAGTCGGACACGACTGCGCGACTGAACTGAACTGAACTGACCCGGTCAGGGTTCAGTCAGGGAAAACAAAGGTTGCTCAATATATTCCAAGATTCAAGAGTTATAATACAAGGAATCAGAGTTTCACAAAACTGAAGTGAAGGGAGAAGGGATAGGGGAGCGAAGGTCAGAGAAACAACTGATGAGATTCCGGACACGGCAGCTTGGTGTATTGAAAATCTAAACTGGAGGAATTTGGGAAAACAGCAAAGCAGGAGAGGCATCTGACTTCTCCCACTCTTCTTCCTTGAAACAGATCCTAAAACTCCAGGTAGAAGCTACCTTCCTTGTACCAGGAGGTCTCATCTGCAAGGATGGGGAGTTGGGGGGCCAAGAAATCCTTACAAGCAAACCCTGATAAACTCACCTTATCTTCCTAGTTACTTCATCACCATTTACCACCCCTATCCCAAACCCCTCTGCCTTATCAATTCTTCACCAAAGTATTATTTCTTTGTCTAAAAGATAAACTTTCTGGTCTTGTCAGTCTTTCAAGGCTCATTCACTCTCCACGTGCATGTAAAAATTCAATACGCTGTGTGCTTTTCTCCTGAGAATCCGTCTTTGTCAGTTTAATTTTCAGACCCAGCCAAGGACCCTAAGAGGGTTTAGGAAAACCTTTTCCTCCTCTACACAATCTCTGACCATCTGGTCCTGCTGCCTCAGACCAGGGGATGTTTAAAGGTCTGCCCACAGATACCAGTCTATCCACGATCCCAGGAGAAAAAATGACTTCTCATCTGCCTTCCTAATACCTTCTTAAGGGCTTTCCCCTGGCCATCCTGAACCTGAAACCAAGCAGGAAATGGGGTCTGGCTTCTCCTCTCTGAGTGGCAGAGAGCATCAGCAAAACATCTCATTGTAAGAGAGATATACTGAGCTTGAGCAAATCTAAGATTTACGCACCACTGAAAAAGGAAAATAGCTGCCAATTACAAGGACCCAATCTTTCTTGTCATCAACAGTTTCGCACAGCCTGTTTCAAAGAGGTAAAAATGTGCTTGTGTGTTTGGGGCGGGGAAGTATCTTTTACAATTGATTTTTTTAAATGATTTAAGGAAAAGGTAATAACCACTGACTATTGTGGACTCTTAATTTCCTACCATGTGCCTTAGAGACACTGAGGCAGCGCTATAGCCGTCTCCCCAGCAGGACTGAAGATGCTCTCTGGGTGGCAGCAGAAAGGCTTGCTTGGCTCCTGCCATGCACTGATCACCTGGATCTGCCTCTCAGTCTCCCTTGGAGTGACTGTGAGGAAACCACAGATGCCAACGGACCCAGACAGCTAACTGCCCTTGCTTGCTTGAAGGCCAAACTGAAGAGTTTTTTTTAAAAAACTTTTTACTTTTTGTGAAATCATCACACAAACAAAAGTAGGCAAAGCCTCTACCCAGGCATAAAACAGACAGCTGCTAGCATCCCCAGAATCCCCTTGCATTCCGTGCCAGTCCAGACTTCCCCTTTTCCCTAAGTTGTTAGTCACTCAGTTGTGTCCCATTCTTTCCAGACCCATCGACTGCAGCCCACAAGGCTCCTCTGTCCGTGTAATTCTCCAGGCAAGAATACTGGAGTGGGTTGCCATGCCCTTCTCCAGAGGATCTTCCCAATCAAGGGACTGAACCCCCATCTCCTGCATTGCAGGCAGATCGTTTACTATCTGAGCCACCAGGGAAGCCTTTTCTCCCTAAAAGAAAGTTGAAAGTGTAAGTTGCTCAGTCCTGTCTGATTATTTGTGACCCAATGGACTAAACAGTCCATGGACTTCTCTAGGCCAGAATACTAGGGTGGGTAGCTGTTCCCTTCTCCACGGGATCTTCCCAACCCAGGGATCAAACCCAGGTTTCCTGCCTTGCAGGCAGATTCTTTACCAGCTGAGCTACAAGGGAAGCCCAGGAATACTGGAGTTGATAGCCTATCCCTTCTCAAGTGGATCTTCCAACCCAAGGAATCAAACTAGGGTCTCCTGCATGCAGGCAGATTCTTTACCAGCTGATCTACCAGGGAAGTCTTTTTCTGCCTAAAGACAGCCACTATTCTGACTAGTGGCTGTTATTCATCTATCTATATTCATCTGTTATGAAGTTGTATACAAACAGAATCACACACAGCACATCCTCTTTTGGGTCTCGCTCCTCTCCCCCAACATCACTTGTGAGATTCATCTGTGTTGTGTGTAGCTATGGTCCAGTCATCCTCATTGCTTTTTAGTGTTCCATTTTCTGGTATTTGGGCATTAGAATATGACGTTGAGCACTAGGAAATTTCCATTTGGGGGCTATTGTGAATCGCGCTGCTGTCCTATTTCCAACAGCCAGGACATGGAAACAACCTAAATGTTCATCAGCAGAGGAATGGGTAAAGAAGATGTGGTGCATGCATACACTGGAATGCTACTCAGCCAGAAAAAGGAACAAAAGTGGGTCATTTGTAGAGATGCGGATGGACCTAGAGACTGCCACATAAGGTAAACTAAGGCAGAAGGAGAAAAACAGATATCATATACTAACGCATGAATGTGGAATCTGAAAAAAAATGGTTTGGATGATCATGTTTACAAAATAGAAATAGAAACACAGATGTAGAGAACGAATGTATGGATACCATGCAGGAAAGGGGGTGGTGAGGCGAACTAGAAGACTGGGGTTGACATGTATACACTACTGATACTATGCATAAAATAGATAATTAGTGAGAACCTACCATACGGCACAGGGAACTCGACTCAGTGCTCTGTGGAGACCTCAGTGGGGAGGAAACCCACAAAAGAGGAGACGTATGTATATGTACAGTTGATTCACTTTGGTGTACAGTAGAAACTTTCACAAAATTAAAAAACAACCTTGCGTGCGTGCTGAGTCGCTTCAGTTGTGTCCAACTCTGTGCGACCCTGTGAACTGTAGCCTGCTGGGCTCCTCTGTCCATGGGATTCTCCAGGCAAGAGTACTGGCATGGGTTACTGTGCCCTCCTCCAGGGGTCTTCCCAACCCAGGGTCGAACCTGTGCCTCCTGCAACTCCTGCATTGCAGGCAGATTCTTTACCGCTGTGTCACTGGGGAAGCAACTGTACTCCAAGTTTAAAGATATAGCCCTACCGTCAACGTGCTAGTGAGAACCTTTTGTGAAGCTGTGTGTGCATTCCTCTTGGTTATGTACCTAGGTGTGGAACTGAAGGAGAACCCAGCTTTAGTAGAGTGGGCCCAATTTTAAGTGTTGCGTGCAACTGAAGCTTCTTTGATTTCATCACTTGAGGCTCACAACAGCCCTGCTCTAGAACTTTTTCAGAGAAGCTTCCAGCCAAGGACTTGAACCTTGGAAGCATTCTATGGAGAAGAAAGTGACTTTCTTGACAGCAGATGAGAAAAGGATAGAACAGGCACATTCTCTGCAGGCAAAAGAGTTTGGTGCCGGTGAATATACGAGTGCGCGGCTGCACCTGGGGAACTTTCTACAGGCAGCGTCTTTGGGGAGGGTCCGTTCTCCCTTTGCCTTAATTCAGCACCTTGTTACCTGGGCAGATCCAAGTTACCAGCTTCAGGAACCTCATATGCCTTGTTGGAGTTTGCATCCATGGCAACGCATGCTTTACATACCATTTTATTTCAGACAACGGGAAATTAAACACTTGATGTGAAGCAATGTCAGGTGGCAGGTTGGAGTGTGGAGGAGGGGGTAAGACTGTGTCTCCAAGTGGCAACTTGTCAGACAGAATGCCTAATGCAACGCGCTTAAAGAAAGGCGTGGATAGAAAGACTCCTTGCTTTGTGTCATGCATACGAAATGCCTTACTGCCCAGCTCCCTCAGCCTTCCCTGCCCTTGCATGCTGATTGCATTACAGAATGTAAACTGTGTACACACACACACGCACACATACACACACTGTCAAACATCAATTCTTGGATGAAATAGAAAAATTAGAAAAAGAAAAGTCACTGATCTTCAGAATGTAGGACCTTTGGTGGCTTACTGGTGGGGCAGTACCATGGGTACTCACTAAATATTTGGCTAATAAATGATGAATGCAGCCAGGAACTCTTCAAAAGAGGGTGACATTGGTGGTCACGTTTCACTTTGTGCACGAGTTTCTCTATTATGATTCTTAATGACTTAAGTCTGTGATTATCTTTACGCCCTAATAAAAGCGCTTTTGAACAATTAGGGATTGTTGCTCTGAAGTTGTATTTTAAATTAATTAGGCAGTGTATTTAACAGCTTCCGCTGTCTGTTAACGCCAGCACAGGAGAGTGGCAGGTGGGGAGGGGCAGTCCTGTTTACAGTGAGGAGATGGCTTATCTCTTTGATTTTGTTTTCTTTCTTTCTTTTGACTTATTGTTCCCCCCACCCCCAACAACATCAAAAGAGAAGGGTGGAACTGACTGGACAAGAAATCACTTTTGACGGTGAACATCATGTTGAAAGAGAGCTTCAGGTATGTAAGCTTTACTGGCTCAACAGACAGGAGGCCTTTCTCCTCCCTCTGTACCATGTGAATCAGGAGTAGGAGGTCTCAACGCCTTGCCACTTGCAAGGCAATGTTGCATATGGGTGCAGGTTTTTGTTTTTCTAAACATACACACACCCTCAAGTGTGTGAATGCCTAATATTTAGAAAGTCAAGCCTGGCAGGTGGAAATGAGCCTTTTTGACAAATCTCTATTTATTGTGTTATTTCACCATCAGAGGCGCAAATGCTAACTAGCTTTGTGAATAATTTGTGGATGGGAATGTGATCATTTTTCTAAGTCAGCCGGTGGGTTCAGTTCATTGCACACCCCACCTAAAAATAAATTCTCTGGCTGACTGTGAACATACCGATAGTTGCTGCAAGTGAAGCAAACTTATGGGGACCATTAAAGTGCCAGGGCATTGGAAAATAACAGTGAAGTGAATGCTGATTTGCATTTATGTCATAAAATAACTTGTCACCTTCAATTTATCACAGTAATTGGTACCAGAGGAGACTCTATGATGCTTATACTTGGTTCAAAGCCACCTTTCCTCACCTCCCAGTCCCTGCCTCTCCCTCTCCTGAAATTGTACGGGGCACTTCTGAAGATAAATGGTCTTATTCCTTTTCCTATGTCATTGGAATTTGGGAAAGGAGAGGCATCAATGTATTCAAAGAAATTAAATCTCAAAATAATCGAATGCAGTATGTGCTGTCATTATCCCCATATCGCAGATGAAGAAACTGAGGCACAGAGAAGTAAAATAATTTTCCCAAGGTCAAGGTCATATAACCAGTAAGTGGGAAAGCCAGGATTTGTGCACTGACAGCAGGACCCCAGAACCTATTGTCTTAATCACTGTGCTATGCTGGCCTGGTTTAGACTATATAGTTCTAATATAAATATTTTGGGGGCATAAAGACCTGGAAAGAGTATTTTCAAAACTAGAAGAGAATAATATACTGAGAATGACAAAACATACTGAGAATGACACGTCATAACCATTTCAAACCAAGAGAGAGAACTGGCCAGGCATAAGCAAGTTATTCCAACTAGGCTTAGAAAAATAACCAGTGGTTTGTAGTTATTACCAATGCAGTTCAGGCATGACTCTCTTGATTACAGGGGAATGCTTTGAATCCTGTGAAACTATTTCCTCAAGCCAACCAAAGCCACACGTGACAGATGGTTGCATCTTTATTAAGGACATTCTTCAGGTTCCTCTCTACCTAGCTATTATCAGAGTACTCGTATATTTCGGTTCTATGAATTATAAGTTAGACTTGTCCTACTGATGATATCTAAAATATTTCTTAGTTTGAGTTGCCCATGTTTCAGAGAGCAGGTGAGTTCAGCTTCATCTGACTGGCATATGAGCACCCTGAAAGAGCAGCGTTTTTTTCAGGCATTTTGGAGTATGTAAATTATACTGCATTTGATGACAGGGAGATCAAGGTTTAAACCCTCCATCACTGTAGTGGAACCGGGGCAACTGAGTTTACTCCTCTGAACTTCAATTTCTTTCTCTGTCAAAAGAAGTTGGTGATGCTTCCTTGAAGAAGACAGTAAGGCAAGTGTGCTCATTTAGCTGATATTTGTACGACACTTTATGATTATGGAGATGAATTCCAAGTTCTATGCATGTTTTAATTATGAGTGTGTCTCTTTAAAAATATGTGGTAAAATAGACACAACATAAAATTTACCATATTAACCATATTAAATGTATACTACAGAGGCATTAAGTACATTTACATTGTTGTGCAATAAATACATAAATGTTTTCATCTTTTTTATCTTTCCCAACTGAAACTCCTTTACCCATGAAACAAAAACTCCCCATTTCTCTATTCCTCCAGCCCTTGGCAACCACCATTCGACTTTCTGCCTCCATGAATTTGATTATTTTAGGTACCTCATAGAAGAAGAATCACAAATAATTGCATTTTGGTGTCTGGCTTCTCTCAAGACTTAGCATAATGTTTTCAAGCTTCATCCATGTTGTAGCATGTGTCAGAACTTCCTGCCTTTTTAAGGCTAAAAAATATTCTGTTGTATGTATATGTCACATTTAGTTTATCCAGTCATCCGTCAATAGGTGGACAAATATCTGAGACCCTGCTTCTAATTTTGGAGGTTGGGCTTCCCCGGTGGTGCCAGTGGTAAAAAACTTGCCTGCCTATCAGGAGACCTAAGAGACACAGGTTTGATCCCTGGGTCGGGGAGATCCCCGGGAGGAAGGCACGGCCACCCACTCCAGTATTCTTGCTTGGAGAATTCCATGAACAGAGGAGCCTGTCTATAGCGTCTCACAGAGTCGGACACAACTGAAGGGACTTAGCACACGTACCCAGAAGTGCGATTGCTGGGTCATGTGGTAATTTCATGCTTAATTTTTTGAGGTTGGTTGTCCTTTGCATTTATTATTTGGAGCAGAAGAGGTGTTGAGAGGTACCCTGGGGGGGAGTTCTCAGGTGCTTCAGCACGACTGTCCCGGAATCAGTTCCTAAATTAGTTCAAGGACCCACAAAACAACTCCGTAAAACCAAGGGCAGGCTGCTGGGTCATTTAGGCTCTGCCTGCCCCCATCATTCCCTCTCTTCCCCGGGGCCCCACTTACAGGTGACAGGTTACAGAGCAGGAGAGAGAGTAATCTGAAAGACATTAGTATGCAAACCAGAACGGGAACAATATGGTTTAAAACTGTCTCCCTACTGTTTTGCTATGGGTGCCTGTGACACAGATCCCACCCCCACACCTCCCCCTGCTGGAAGAGCTCAGGCAAGAACACTGGGGTGTGTTAACCCTTCCCGGGCCAGCATCAACGACTTCCTCAAAGCAGTGCACGTTTCAGCAGCCCTGCCTTGGAGCTGTGAGCTAGCTGTGGAGCTGCCAGTCACTCGATGACTTCAGTTGCTCCCATGACTTCAATTGTTCCGTAACTGACAGACACTGAAAAGTCTCATTATCACCCATAATGGGAGCACCTCATCCATACCCCACCTGTCACGGCAGTCAGGTTGGGCCTTCCACGTGTCCTGAAAAGCCAGCTCTGGCATCACACAGGAGAATCGTGCCCTCGGGCCATGCCCCGCCCCCTCCAGTCCAGTCCCCAAAGGCAGGTTCCAAGAGATCAGAAGCCGCCAGAAGCCAAACTCTTTATTCTTTTGATACGGCTTTTTTAACCTGTTGCTGATCTTAGCAGAGAGATGAGCTTTTCAGAGGGGAAAACTTAGTGCAAATGGCAGGAGGCTGGGGGCAGCCCTGGCAGAGCTGCCTTCCTAAGTCACCCAGACAGGGCTTTCTAGGAAAAATCACTTGATGCATTGTCAGGGGAGCTGCTCAGTGGAAGAAGTCGCTGGAATGGTGTGACCATCATGGGCTTTGGCAGCAGTGGACTGGAGGTTGCGTTTGGATGAATCATGTCACGTGGAAAAAGTTACCTCACCTCCCTGAGCCTGTTTCCTCCTCAATGAAATAAAGAGGAGTTTTTTTTTTAAATCCTCTTTGCTTTGGCCTCTTATTAGTGATGTGGGCTTTGGTAGATCGGCTTTAATTGAGTTTTAAGTTTCCTTATATGCAAAGTGGGTAGAATAACTCCTGTCTCCAAAAGAATACTGCGAAGATGAGACAGAATATAGCATACGTAAATGGTCGTGGCAGGTCCTCATAACTGTTAGCTATACCTGTTAATGGGCTTCCCTGGTAGCTCAGCAAGTAAAGAATCCACCAGCAGTGCAGGAGGTCCCGGTTTGATTCCTGGGTCAGAAAGACCCCCTGGAGAAGGGATAGGTTATTCAGTCTAGTATTCTTGGGCTTCCCTGGTGCCTCAGTCTGTAAAGAATCTGCTTGCGATGCAGGAGACCTGGGCTGGATCCCTGCGTTGGAAAGATCCCGTAGAGGAGGGCATGGCAACCCACTCTAGTACTCTTGCTTGGAGAATCCCCTGAGGAACCTGGCGGCCTCAGTCCATGGGGTCGCAAAGTGTCAGACACGACTGAATGACTAAGCACAGAACAGCATAACTCTTAACATTTCAAGAGGCCTTCCATCTTTTTGATGGGTTGTTTTTGTTCAGTTGCTAAGTCATGTCTGTCTCTTTGCAACACCATAGGCTGTAGCACTCCAGGCTCCCCTTTTCTTTACCATCTCCTGGAGCTTACTCAATCTCATGTCTACCGAGTCAGTGATGCCATCCAACCATCTCATTCTCTGTTGCCTGCTTCTCCTCCTGCCTTCAGTCTTTCCCAGCATGAAGATCTTTTCCAATAAGTCAGCTCTTCACATCAGATGGCCAAAGTATTGGAGCTTCAGCTTCAGCATCAGTCCTCTCAAGGAATATTTAGGGTTGATTTCCTTTAAGACTGACTGATTTGATCTCTTTGCTGTCCAAGGATTCTCAAGAGTCTTCTCCAGCACCACAGTTCAAAAATTTTAATTCTTTGGTGTTCAGCCTTTCTGGTCCCACTCTCACATTCATGCCATACTACTGGAAAAACTATTGCTTTGACTAGATGGACATTTGTTGGCAAAGTGATGTCTCTGCTTTTTAATATGCTGACTAGGGAGATGGGGGTAAATAATCAGAATGTACATACAGAAAATAAAATCTGGATTCAAGAAGAAAAAAACTCGGTGTTGAGTTTGTCATTGCTATCTCTGCTGGAATATTGAGTCTATGCAACCTCCCATACCCTAGAAGACAGAAGCTTTTCATAATCTGATTTCCTCTGTCAGCAGACAGTCCGGCTTAAGTGTCTGCAGGGACACCTCTGGCTAAATTATCAAGGATCAAGCCATGGCACATCAGCTTCCAAGCCTTATGATTTTGAATAATTTCTTATTCTCTTTGTATTTCCATTCCCAATCTGTATAGTGGGCATGAGACTTGCCTACCTTAGAGGTCATGATTAGATTAAATGAGATGATACCTGTGAAATGCCTAGAGTGGTACCCTGTACAGGGTAAGTGTTTAGTAAACATTAGCCGTTATTATTACCCAGAAGCCTTCCTATGCAGCTGCCATAGTTAGAAGGCGGGTGGAGGTGGAGCTGGCCCACACTGGCTTACAAGAATTCATGGTACACATACATCTCTTCCCAACTCTGTTTTCAGTGACAGTACACTGGTAGCTTGAAATTGGCAACAGTGGGAATATTTACAGCATGGAAATTAACAAACATTACAAATCAACCTCTCTCCCCTTGCTCTACACAAACTCAAATGTTAAACATTTACCAAAATGCTGTTGGTTACAAGGGAACCCAAGATGCCACTAAGTGCCTTTCCACAGCTCCAAGGCCAGGTGAGAACAAGGAGACCAAGCAGGTCAAAGGTTACTACCCATCAAGCTGGTGGGAAGAAGCAGATACTTTTCCTCCCCTGACCCTGCAGTCTTCACACCCATCTACCTCTGTGACAATGCTTTAGGTGCAGCATCTATTGTCAGGGAATCTTTCCAGAAATCATTTCTACTCCTCCTACTTTTTGAATATTCTTGGGATCTTTAATAGTAAGCAACAGAAACAAGCCATGCTAAACCTAAGATAAAGAGGGCTTTCATGGTAGGAAACGGTGCACTGACAGGCTTGAAAGGAAGAATGAAGAAGTCATGGGCTTGGAACAGATATGACTTAGGCAGCTGCAGAAAGTTCTGGTAGCAGGAATCCCTCAACTATCCTACCAACTTGAGTAAATAGGTTTAAGCTTTTTATTTTTTTTCTTGCTTAAGGAGCAAAGTTTTAAGAGGGAGAATTCAGTGGACTGAGCTTAGATCACATATCCACTTGTTGGCTGAATGGGGGTGTCTAACTTTAGGACTCAGCAAAATTATCCACAACTGGGTAATTTCCCAGAATGAACCAGATGCTCTTGAAGAAATGCATGCTGTGTGGCCGCAGCCTTGACAAACGTTCACTCTATCTTTTTAGTCCTCCTGGTGGGATGTGTTTTGCAGTCCCTTTTTGCCAAGGGGGAGAGTCAGGCCCATTGAAATTCATGTGCAAGGTCTTTCACAGGATGTGGGGGCAGCAGAGATGAGTGAAAAAAAAAAACCAGGCCAACTAGACTGCAGAAAATAATAACTTCAAGGGAAACACTCCCTGCCTTTAGCTTGGATAATCCCAAAGTTCATTGAGTTCATAGGAGTGCAATTCACAGGGTGATCTCCATGTGGCATTCTCTGGGGAAAGACTTCAGAATTTAATGGGTCCTTTTCACCTCCAATTTTTCCTGTTCCTGCCCAGGGTGACGAATGTGATGATGGCTTTGATGACAGCACCACAGAATCCCCAGGGATCTGTAATCTTGTGATGGCATCCTGGGATGATTTGTTTTCTCCCAAGCCCCTGTGCATTTCTACAGGCACCAACTAAGCACCCAGGAAAGCTTTCTGTAAATCTGTCAGAAGTACTGCTGGGCCTTGCTGGGCCTTTTCTAGTTTGAATTTCTCATGGTGATTGATTTCAGGTGGTTTTTATCCTCTTTGATTCTTTCTTTACAAACAACAACCACAACTCTAGATAATGACCTCATTTCTTTGACTCTGTTCGGATGATCTTCTATCACTAAGTTTCTGTGGCTTTTCTTTTGAGGAATATGCTGAGAGATTGGTTCAGGAAAGAATAGAAATGAATCCCTGAAGACATATGGAACCTCTTTTTGATAGACTGGGTCATGGGAATGGGGTCAACATGCAAGCTTCTTGTAATGATTGATGTAATATAACAGATAACACCGGATGTCTTTAAAGGGGATTATTAAACACAGAATAGTTAACCATGTAACAACCTTTGAATTACATAGAAATTGATAGAAAAGGAGCCCCTGTCTGTGTTTTACTTCTTTCTTGTGCCCTAGTGGTTAGTCCTAATATTTCCTGTTTCCTTACTATGTGCTAGGTGTTTTTATAAGTGCTTTACATGTGTTGACTCATGGAAGTGTAACTAAGCAGGACCTTATGGGGCCTTCTGGCAACAGAGCCCATCATGTCCTTCATCTGCCTCCTATCGGTGGAAAAACTTTAGCTTCCCAGGCTTTCCTTGAATTCCAAAGAGTACATTTAACCAGAGGTGTGGGGAAATGCAAAAAGAAAGGAAAACATGCAAACAAGACAAAATAATAATAGTGTAGCCACTAAACAAAATCAAGGACATTTATTTCCTCCTCAAAGGCTACAGATAATATTCTGTTGCAGGAAGGCAGACCCCTTCCAGGGCCCAAAACTGGGCTCTTATCTAACACTCAGAAATGAATTATCCAAAGAGACACATGTGCTGACAAAGCAAGAGATTTTATTGGGAAAGGGCACCTGGGGGGAGAGCAGTAGGGTAAGGGAACCCAGGAGAACTGTTCTGCCGCGTGGCTCGCAATCTCGGGTTTTATGGTGGTGGGATTAGTTTCTGGGTAGTCTTTGACCAATCATTCTAAATCAGAGTCTTTCCTGGTGGCGCACGCATTGCTCAGCCAAGACAGATGCTAGCGAGAGGGATTCCGGGAAGTGGACAGACACGCAGTGTCTCCTTTAGACCTTTCCTGAACTCTTCTGGTTGGTGGTGGCTTATTAGTTCCGTATTCCTTATCAGGATCTCCTGTCATAAAACAACTCATGCAAATGTTACTATGGTGCCTGGCCAGGGTGGGTGGTTTCAATCAGTGTGCTTCTCCTAACAGTTAGTCCTAATATTTCCTGTTTCCTTACTATGTGCTAGGTGTTTTTATAAGTGCTTTACATGCGTTAGCTCGTGAAGTGTAGCTAAGCAGGACCTTATGGGGCCTTCTGGCGACAGAGCCCATCGTGTCCTTCATCTGCCTCCTATCGGTGGAAAAACTTTAGCTTCCTAGGCTTTCCTTGAATTCCAAAGAGTGCATTTAACCAGAGGTGTGAGAAAAAGCAAAAAGAAAGGAAAACATGCAAACAAGACAAAGTAATAATAGCGTAGCCACTAAACGAAATCAAGGACATTTATTTCCTCCTCAAAGGCTACAGATAATATTCTGAGCCATATCCTTTGAGCTGTTTCGCAGATACTGAAACCCCCACCAGGGAGAAGAAATAAACTAAATGATGCCCATGGGCATGTAGACCCCATACTGGTGGGAACCAGAAAGTTGATGATGTCGACTCCCAATTACCTCACTACCAACCAAGCAGAAAAATGTCCATGAGCTGACCACATACCTCCCTACCCTCCTCTCTCACCTTGTCTTTAAAAACCTTTCTCTGAAAGCCTTCAGGGAGTACCTTTAAGCACTAACTACCGGGACTCCTTGCTTGGTGCCCAGCAATAAATGCCGTACTGTCCTTCACTGGGACTGTCTGTCAATAGGTTGGCTTTACTGCATGGGGGCAAGTGGACCCAAGTCTGAGTCCACTATTATTTTGTCCATTATTATTTTGTCAGTAACAAAAGTTAGGCCTTATTATCCCAATTTTCAGATGAGGAAACTGAAGATAAGAGAGTATCAGTAGCTCTGCCCAAGGTGATAGAGCAAAAAAAGAGGGGAGGGCTGGATTGAAATGAGAGCATCTCCCTCTAGAAACCAGTCTTTCACCACCATACTAGAATATATGGCTAAGGAACAAGGGTCATGTTATTCATCTCCTGCCCTTAGTATCTGGCACTTAGCAGATACTTCTGCAGCCTCAAATCCTGCAATTCTCTTTCTGGGGCCACTCTCTTCAATCATGATTTTCTTATATTTCAAGCTCCTTTTCTCAGGGCCTCAAACATGCACTTCCTCCTGATTGAAATGCTCTCCACTCCTCTTTTCCTTTATAACACTGGCTGACTTCCACTCATTGCTCAGTGAGTGCAGCACCCCTCAACCTCCAATGTGAGGTTGTCCCCAGTTAAGACTCTCATAGGGTCATGTACTTTCCTGTCAGCCCATTTATTACAGTAATGATTTCCTAAATGTCTGTCTCCTCTACCAGTCTCTACACTCCAAAAGATTAGAGACCATGTCTCTCTAGTTACTGATGTGTCCCCACCACCTAATACTGCCTGACCCAAAGTAAGTAGCCAGGAAATATTTGTGGACGAAGTAGATGCCCCTTGTCTGTTTGCCAAATAGATGAAAGCTTTGAAGGAAGCATGGGAACCAAGGATAAGGCTTAGGATGACAACTCCACAGATTCAGGAGTTTATACTGTTATACCTTATACGCAGGGATGATATTCATTTCACACAAGGAGTGATCAGAATTTACTGTTGGTCTTGGTGCTGGAACACTGGTCCAAGAGACTTCCTGCTGTTCTGGGTGTTAACCTATTAGTGACTGGTTCATAGTGTAGTGTGGGGATTACTCAGACAAGGCCTGGGGTGCTTGGGAAAGTGGGAGAGGCACTCTGGGAACTCCTGGCAGTGATAAGCATTTATCAACCTTGCTAGAAGTATTTCAGTAGTCTAACAACCAACATAACTGTACTGATATAACTACACATATCTGGGCCATGAGTAATCACTTGAAAATAACCCAACAGGGATTTCATATGAAGCACCAACTTCTGAGTTGCTATATCTAGAGGCATGACAATAATTTGCATGGTATGAGTCATGCACCCAGGATCACAACTTTGGAAAAGACACACATTTAATGTGGAGTTGGGTCATGACTGTTGTTTTATAAGGAGACTCTGGGTGGGGCTCAACTGTAAAGAGATGGAGGAGAAACGAGCTGCGCAGCAACTTTTTTTGAACATCTTATTTTACTAGCTTGATGCCCTAAGAAGTCGAAGATGCTTAACTTCTTCCTTCATCAGCATTTTTTTGACTGTGCCCTATGGCTGCAGTAGGTTCCCCAACCAGAACCCATGCCCCCTGGCACTGGGCTCGTGGAGTCTTAACCACTGGATTACCAGGGAGTCCCTTCATTAGCATTTGTGGTGTTGCTAATCAATCACTAGAAATGGGCTTACTAAATGGTGAAGCCAAATGCGCTGAGCCTGGAAATGCAAGGTTGAGAGTCACGTGTGATGGCAAAGGCTTTGTTTTCTTCACAAGGCTGGTAGAGTCTAATCTTCAGTGTCAAGGGGTCTGAGACCAAGTGGCATGGCTGAATTTTGCATATTTGAGAGCTGTGGTGGAGGCAGGAAGCTGACTGCAGATGGAAAGTAATTTTCTCTGAAGATCCTTGACCTTTCTTTAATCCTAAGTGTAACCTGTGGAGGTATGAGCTCTTTTGGCTGCATTGTGGCATCACTTTTGCTGGCTCTGATGCAGATGGAAGGTTAATCTGAGGGCTAGATGTTCCAGAGGCAAGGGCTGACTCTTTGACACTCTACCACATGTGATTCTTTTAAACAACCCCTGCTCACTCATCTTTTCTTTTACTCCCCGTCTTTTCCTTTCTTCTCCCCTTTTAATCATTTTCCTGCCTTACATCTCAAACTTGCTAGTGGCAAACAGAACAGAATTTGCTACTGACTCCTGGGTCACTTGTTTCATGGATTATTTCAGGTCAAATCCTATTAAAGTAAATGTCTCCACTGTGGGGAAATCTCTCTGAATAACCAAATAGGGCATCTAATCCTCAAGTAAGGGCCAGCTAGCAAGCAGGATTTGATAGCAGGGTTTAGAAAGAGCTCAGGTAGACTTTGTCTCCAGCAATAAGGCAAACTACATGACCTAAAAACCTTCCCTTGGTAAAACACCTATAAATGTTTTATAAAATATAACAAACATCTTTTTAAATGCATAGCTGAACTCATAAAAATGTAAGGAAAATTCCCAGCGGGTTCCAAAACAAAGAGAGAATCAAAATCAGAGTGATAGGTGTGAACTGAAATTGGGGCTGCTCAGATGTGTAGAGTGTGTGTGTGTGTGTGTGTGTGTGAGATCTTTGTAATCAGATGATCCGGGTTTAATGTGCCTTGTCTTGCGGATGATGAGGGTGGATTTGGATCTTTCCAAGGCCTTAACAAAACTAAGTCCCTTAAAGGGTAAGTATATCCTTCCAGCAAAGGGAGATGTGAGACCGGACTGCTTGTTTTAGCCTGAACTCTCGTTGGGGAAAATAAAACTCTCTAGGAAGACTCTTTCTGTCCTCATATGTGTTTAGTAATTAAATTTACACTATCTTTTAGGACTTCTATTTCCAGGCAGAATAATTAATATAAAAGTGAGCCAGTTTTGCCTTTAACCCTGGAGTGCCTGACATAAGGGAATAAAAACGTCTCGGAGAGGACACATCTTCAACCTGAGCAGAATGGGAGTGTCACAGATAAAAGCCTGATGAATACAACCTTCATGGCTTCCCAGGTGGTGCTAGTGGTAAAGAACCTGCCTGTCAATGCAAGAGACATACGAGATGAGGGTTTGATGCCCAGGTTTGGGAAGATCCCTGGAGGAGGGCATGGTAACTCACTCCAGTACTCTTGTCTGGAGAATCCCATGAACAGAGGAATACAGCCTGGGGGACTATATTCCCTACTGTCGCAGAGTCAGACGTGACTGAAGCATCTTAGCATGCACACACAAACATAAGCTTCAAATCCAGAATTACGAAATACAAAGCTTCTGTGACTCAGATTGCAGATTTAGGAAAATAAAAGAAAACAAGAAATCTATCAGTTCTATAAAGTTCAGTTTAAATTTCTATAAATTTCAGTTCTAAAATAAAAGAAAACAAGAAATCTAAGTAACTGAAATTTGAGAAAAACAAAGAAAAAATTATTTATTTGTTTATGTCTGTGCTGGGTCTTAACTGTTGTGCACGGGCTTTCCCTAGTTGTGGGGCGAGGGGACTATTCTTCGTTGTGGTGCCCAGGCTTCTCATTGCAGTGGATTCTCTTGTTGCAGAGCATGGACTCCAGGCAGGTGGGCATCAGTATTGTGGCTCATGGGCATAGTTGCCCTGTGGAATGTGGGGCCTTCCAGGACCAGGGATTGAACCCATGTCCCCTGCATTGGCAGGCAGATTTCCTGCCAATTCTTTACCATTGGACTACTATGGGAGCCCCACAAATAATTTCAATATAAGCATACCTCAAATATTGCATGCAACATACTAAAACTACAATATTAATCTTTGTTTATCTAAAACTTAAAGTTAACTGGATGTCAAAATGAAAAGACCACATACTATATGATTCCAACTGTATGATACTCTGGAATGTGCAAAACTATAGAGACAATAAAGTGGTCAGTATTTGCCAGGGATTAGGAGAAAGAAGGAATGCATAGGAAAAATACAGAGAAGTTTTAGGATACTGCCCTTAATGATACTAATGATGATACTGGTACTAATCTGTATACTATAATAGTGGATATATTTCATTATCAGTTCAGTTCAGTTCAGTCGCTCAGTCGTGTCTGACTCTTTGCGACCCCATGAATCGCAGCACGCCAGGCCTCCCTGTCCATCACCAACTCCTGGAGCTCAGTCAGACTCACGCTCATCGAGTCAGTGATGCCATCCAGCCATCTCATCCTCGGTCGTCCCCTTCTCCTCCTGCCCCCAATCCCTCCCAGCATCAGAGTCTTTTCCAATGAGTCAACTCTTCGAATCAGGTGGCCAAAGAACTGGAATTTCAGCTTTAGCATCATTCCTTCCAAAGAAACCCCAGGGCTGATCTCCTTCAGAATGGACTGGTTGAATCTCCTTGCAGTCTAAGGGACTCTCAAGAGTCTTCTCCAACACCACAGTTCAAAAGCATCAATTCTTCGGCACTCAGCCTTCTCCACGGTCCAACTCTCACATCCATACATGACCACAGGAAAAACCATAGCCTTGACTAGATGGACCTTAGTCAGCAAAGTAATGTCTCTGCTTTTGAATATGCAGATGATACCACCTTTATGGCAGAAAGTGAAGAGGAACTAAAAAGCCTCTTGATGAAAGTAAAAGAGGAGGTAAAAAAGTTGGCTTAAAGCTCAACATTCAGAAAACGAAGATCATGGCATCTGGTCCCATCACTTCATGGGAAATAGATGGGGAAACAGTGGAAACAGTGTCAGACTTCATTTTTTTGGGCTCCAAAATCACTGCAGATGGTGACTGCAGCTATGAAATTAAAAGACGCTTACTCCTTGGAAGAAAAGTTATGACCAACCTAGATAGTATATTCAAAAGCAGAGACATATTTCATTATATATTTGTCCAAATCTATAGAATGTATAACACCAAGAGTGAACCTTAATGCAAATATGGATTTTGTGTGATGATGATGTGTTAACGTAAGTTCATCAATTATAACAAATGAATCACTCTGGTTGGAAACTCTCACTTGGAAATGTAGATGATGGAGGAGGCTATGTATATGTAGGGCAGGAAGTATATGGGAAATCTCTGTACCATCTACTCAGTTTTGCTACAAACTTAAAATTCCTCTATAAAAGAAAGTTAAGGGTTTTTTTTTTTTTTTTTTAAAGAACCAAATAGAACTTTTGGAAATAAAAAGAAACTCAAGACAAATACAACAAAACTCCAGGGATGCATAAGTTGCTTAGACACTATTGGAGAGAGAACTGGCGAACTGGAAGAGAGATCTGAGGGAATCACTTAGAGGGCAACATAGAAAGGTTAAGAGATGAAACATATGTAAGAGAACTTGGGCCATGGAAAATGGTCCTACACATGCCCCATAATATTTCTAGAAGGAAGGAACAGAAAAAATAAAAAAGATAAAATATTTCAGAGTAAATACTGAGCGATAATGACTGAAAAAATTTTAAGATTGATAAAAAGGGTCCCTTAGACTTAAAAATACAGAGCATGCTCCTATCAGGAATAAAAGATCTACATCCAAATACATCATAATCAAATTACAGGATATCAAGGACAAAGAGAAGATCTTAAAAGAAACCAATTAGAAAAGACTAATATTTTAAAAACAGGGGAAAAAAAGGAAGGAAGACAAAAGGAAAAAGTTTAACTGCTCTTTGGAACTTGACAGATCTAACTTCAAGACATAGTTCCACCCCTTCAAGTCATGTGGGAAATTTACTTTTTTTGAGTCTTTGCTTCCACACCTGTAAATATTTAATCCATGGTTGTCATTGCTAATTCCGTAACAATCTGGCAAAATGCATAACAGAAAGTCTTGCCTGTTAGCACTTGTTCAGCAAAAAGGAGTTATTAATACTACTGACACAAGTATTAATAATTTCTCTATGATATGGATTTTTATAATATATAATATGAATTTCTACCTTCCTGTGGATCCAATCTTAGGATGACTAATATTTAAGCATATGTCATACTGCAGGAAAAAGACGGCATCTCTGCTGTAACAAAAGCTTAAACCACCATCATGGGACTCCCTCAACCCTCCAAGACAAACCATAAAGATCAAGCCTCCCTGAAGTCTGGTCATCAAGACATCTTCAGAAATACAATGAAAATCCCTCTTTTTGTAGGTTCCTTTCCTTCAAGACTTCCTTAAAATCAAAGATAAACACAAGGGCAACTTGTAAGACATTACTTTGCCGACTAAGGTCTGTCTAGTCAAGGCTACGGTTTTTCCAGTAGTCATGTATGGATGTGAGAGTTGGACTGTGAAGAAGGCTGAGTGCCGAAGAATTGATGCTTTTGAACTGTGGTGTTGGAGAAGACTCTTGAGAGTCCCTTGGACTGCAAGGAGATCCAACCAGTCCATTCTGAAGGAGATCAGCCCTGGGATTTCTTTGGAAGGAATGATGCTAAAGCTGAAATTCCAGTTCTTTGGCCACCTGATTCGAAGAGTTGACTCATTGGAAAAGACTCTGATGCTGGGAGGGATTGGGGGCAGGAGGAGAAGGGGACAACCGAGGATGAGATGGCTGGATGATATCACTGACTCGATGGGCGTGAGTCTGAGTGAGCTCCGGGAGTTGGTGATGGACAGGGAGGCCTGGTGTGCTGCGATTCATGGGGTCGCAAAGAGTCGGACATGACTGAGCGACTGAACTGAACTGACCCAGACTAGTTTACCTGGTCCCATAGCACTTTCCTCTGGAAAGACTGAAGGCAGAAGGAGAAAGGGACAACAGAGGATGAGATGGTTGGATGGCATCACTGACTCAATGGACATGAGGCTGAGCAAGCTCTGGGAGATGGTGAAGGACAGGGAAGCCTGGTGTGCTGCAGTCCATGCGGTCACAAAACAGTTGGACGTGACTGAGCAAAACCATTGATCACATTGTTTCTGCTGGATTGTTTTCCATCCTCCCCAGTAAACTCTGCCCTCCTTAGAGGCAGGGAGCTTACTTATCTTGCTCATCACTGATGCCACAGAACATAGCACATGACCAGAGTCAGACACAACTGAGCGACTGAACTGAACTGAACTGGGACTTTTAAGGTATCTTCAGGTAGAGAGAAGAAACTGGAAGTTAGGGGTCAAATCCATTAGTACATAAAAACACAGCATTTTCTATAATTGAAAGGGATGCTAGAGAACAACTAGCCTTACCGTTGTTTTTCAAGATGAGGAAAATGAGTTCATCAATTGGTGTGAAAAGTATGGAAATCAGACCCCAGTGCAGTTTTGCCAGTTCCCAGATGATACTGCTTACATTCTGTCATCCCTTCAGGATCAAGGCTGGGTAAGTGAAAGAGGCCAGACAAAAAGAACAAACAGGTAGGATTCCAGTTACCTGAAATACCAAGAATAAACAAGTTTGCAGAAAGTAGATTAGAAGTTACCAGAGGCTGGTAGAAAGGAGCAATGGGGATATATGGCTTAATGATGACAGAGCTTTTGTTCGGGCCAATAAAAAAAGTTTTGGAAATAGATAGGGGTATAGTTGTACCACGTCGATAGTATATCACTGACTGTACACATTTAAAACTGGCAAATTTTATGATGTGTGTAATTTATCAAAACTAAAAAGATAAAGATAAAGGGGATCATGGCTACAGTCAGCCCCCACTCTCCCTGCTTCTCCAGGCCAGTTATAGGATGGAGACAAAGACTTTAACAAGCATTGAAAACAATTTTAAGGGGAAGGTGTAAACAGGCAGAGATAAATGCATGATGTAGGGCCACCAAATTCAAAGTGACACTTCTCTATTATTAACCTACAATTTCTCGGCAAAGTAAAATCTGTGAGCTGATACTGGAAAAAGGCCAGTTTCATAAGCTATTTAATTTTTTCTGGATAGAGTGTAAAATAACTGTTAAAGCCATAAAGGATACCATATGGCATCAAGGAAGGGAGGAAAAAAAAAAAAACTTTTTTTGTTGTCGCTGTTGTTCAAAGAACAATTAGTTGTCTATTCTCCCCCCCAAATTAAGGTGCCATTAAGAGAAAAAAATCAAAAATATCAAGAAGACATAGCCAGAAAGGGAAGAAAGTTGAAAAGATAAATAAAATGAGCATTCCTTTAGCTATATTTGGAGGAGTCCTGCAGAGAAAAAAATTCCAGCTAGGCAGCATTGAGACATAGTTTATTAATGCAGTTTCCCCCACAGCAGGACACAGAAAGAGAAATTGGTAAAACAGTCACATTAAAAAATTATGACTCTTACATCTGATCTTTATGAATACACAGAAAAGAAACCATCCTCTTGAGTCGTCCTTGGGCCATGTTGAGGCAGAGATGCAAAGAATTTTTTCCCTTTCAAAGCCTCACAACATTTGCACACATGGTAGGAACAAACTGAAAGCTATATTCCATCCACATTTAGGGGATTTTAAAGGTGTTTATGAAAAGACCCTAGGTGAGATTTTGAGCAGTTCTTCCAGTTATGTTTTCCAATATACTTCAGTTTTTTGTTTTTAGAAAATATACAAAATTGAAATCTGCCTGGATTCCCTTTGGGGAAAAATTATAGTAGGTGGGGAACTGGTTACAAATGGAACTTCCCTAGAACCTTGAAGGTGGAAAGGAGCTTGAAAAGTGAAAAGTGTTAGTTGCTCAGTTGTGTCTGACTCTTTGTGACCCAACGGACTGTAGCCCGATAGGCTCCTCTGTCCAAGGGATTCTCCAGGCAAGAATACTGGAGTGGGTTGCCGTTTCTTATCCAGGGGATCTTCCTGACCCAGGGATTGAACCCAGGTCTCCTGCATTGCAGGAAGACTCTTTACGGTCTGAGCCACCAGGGAAGCTGGGAAGGAGCTTACCAACCACCTAATCCAATGTTTTGCCTAGGGTAGACTATGCTGCACTGATGAGTTATTAAATCAGGTTAGAGGGTCAGGACTAACATTGGGAGTAGAGGAAGAGGGGGAATAGAATAAAACTGAATTGAATCTAAATGTGTGTTTTTTTGTGAAAGTTTTGTTTCAATTGTGTGTTTGTGTGCGTGTGCATGCATCCTGGGTTACAACATAAAGTGTGTCTTACTTGGCATGATCCATGGCAATTGGGTAGCTCAGAAGGTGCACAGTTCAACAGTTTACTGCTCCCTGGGGCTGATGAGCCATTGAGAAATAGAATCACAGCCTCCCTGTGTAAAAGAGGGGGTTGCATGTGACAACACACTCAAGGGCATGTTATGTTGTTAGTCGCTCAGTTGTGTCCGACTCTTTGTGACCCGTGGACTGTAGCCCGCCATGCTCCTCTGTCCATGGGATTTTCCAGGCAAGAATACTGGTGTGGGTTGCCATTTGGTTCTGGTGAAAAACACTGTGAAATTGCCAGTCTAATCTAACACTCCTTGTTCCAGGTAAGATACCTGGAGTCAGAGAGGGGAAATGACTTTCCCAAGTCCATGACTCGTAAACAGCCCTCCTCTCTGGGCTTACAATATCCTTTCCATTTGACTTTAATGATCAAAGCATGCTTGGAGGTGGTGTCAATACTTGCCCTGTGGTTTCCATGCCACTTTGGCAGCTGACATTCTATTCCTTCCTGGAGCAATTCCTGTGCTTTTGGATCAGCAGGACTTCCCTCTCCTTTCATGCTCCTGCCAACCTTGCACCACCCAGGATCAGCGGTTCCCAGGATGGGGCAGGTGTGTGGAGGGATAAATAACCTGTGCCCAGGCTTGGATGATCCACGGCAATTGGGTAGCTCAGAAGGTGCACAGCTCCACAGTTACTGCTCCCTGAGGCTGATGAGCCATTTGAGAAATAGAAGCACAGCCTCCCTGTGAAAAAGAGAGGGCTGCTTGAGACAACTCTACAAGGGCATTCTCAGAAAGAAGGCAACCAGCTGACAGCTGTGGGCTTTAGGTAACTCCTGCCAGACTATTGCACTCTGGCTGGTCTTCCTGAGCCAAAATAGAAGCATGTAGAAAGTGTTCTGTGACTGCAGAGATACAGCGGGATTATGAAAGAGGATCCTGTCTGGGACTCAAAATGCCTATGGTTTTGACTTAGAGAAGAAAATTATCTACCCCATGAACGAGCAAACATTTATATTACATTTACTCTGTGCCAGGCACTGTTCTGAGAATATTACAAATATTTACTCATATAATCCAAATAATCAACGTCTAGGCCTTAAGAGGACTCTCCTAGCTGCAGTCCTAGGCAGAAGGTGGAGAAGCGTTGAGAGGTGTTAAAATAATTTGTTTTTCTTCAGGATCCGAAGACAGGAGGGCAAGCACTCTTAATAGAGTTTAGAACTATGTCATTGACAAAGTACATTAATCAACAGTCAAATCCAGAGAGTAAAGGTCAATTGCCTACTTTCTCTTGGCAGAAGGAATTGGGAGGAGGATTGTTCTTGCAAAGATTCATCACTTTTTGATGCTTTCCAGAAGTGGTGATGGATTTTCAATGAGCCATCTACTCTTGAAAAAAATCACCCTCATATATTTGCAGTGCAGCTGCCTTTGGTGCAGAGGGTCTGCTTGGGTCCTGAAACCACCCACTCAAGCTCATACAGAAATCAAACCTGTGCCCCTGGCCGTGGGATCCAGTGCTTTGCTCAGGATCGTATGCTAGAAGAGGGTTCTCAATCATTCAAAAATTAGTTTATTATTAATTTCAAAAACTGGACCTGTACTCAGAAACTTCTAAATTTGACTTTGCTAATGAAAATTAGTAGAAATTTACTGAACTGTAAGAAAGGCAAGAGTTGTTGTTTTTTTAAAGAGCAATAGGAAGTGAGGGTTTTTTTTAAGTACCTCTATGTATCCTTATGTTTTCCATGTTAACATTTAAATCCCACAATACTCTGATTGAATCTCCATTTCATAGATGAGAGAACTAAATTAAATGACTTGCTGAAAGTAAATAGGTGAGGGAGAATTCAGAATATAGTCTGCCTGCAGAACTCATTACTCTTTCACATCATGCTGCAGCCTGAGTTCTTCTCTTTTTTTCATCTGAAAAATGATTTGGTCCTAGCAGCATTCACTGACCATGCCAACATGTTAATTGATCTTTTCATGTCACAGCCTTCCGATTATCCACAAGGAATAACAACAGTTAAAACCTCTTCTCTGTAACTTTTTGGTTTCCTTAACAACTCCACCATGTAAATAAACTTATTTCTCAAACAGGCAGAAATGGTTCACTGAAGAATCTGAGAAGAACCGTTTAAGTTACGCTTAGTTTCTTGCTTTGAGTTAACCACGGTCAAGTCTGGGCTTGGAACTGAAGTTCAGGAGGAATGTGGAGAATGCTGCTGGCCCAGAGTGTACCAGTGCTGAAGTTAAATGGGAGTCAGGGTGTATTTCCTGTTCATCTGTGAAACTTCTAACTTCACTCTGCCCATGGTTTTTCTCCACGAACATGTCAGGTAAACATGTAGATTGCTGAATATTTATCCTTTTCTTGGAGCAGCCTCTATGGATTTGGGCAGCAAATCTCACATAGTTATTAATCATCAGAAATGGAAAATGTTTCTTTTTGAAAGATGTAACTATCAGAGGTTTCATATTAACGTCTTGAAAAAGATTTCCCATTATCACTACCGTGTTTGGCTGTATTATGAAAATATTTGGCTTACACCACAAAGTTTATGGACTCTTTTCTGAGTTGTCTTAGCAGAGGCACTGAAACATAAGGATGGCATTAAATGGTTAAATTACACGCTGTGTTGTAATGCACAGTGAGATGGGAAACCCAGAGATTTAATACCATCATGAGTCTATAAAACCCCAGGTTTACAAATGCAAGTCAAATAAAAACTATTAAAGTAGGCAAAAGTTGCTTTGAGTTAGAGGTCGTTAAATAAAAAGAAGATAACAGGCAAGATTATTTAGACCCACATGTCAAATAAAATGCCAAGATAAAACACCAGTGGGCCATTACAAAAATACATTCATAAACTGCCTCCCTCTTCTCTCTCTTATGGGTCAAAACAAAGCTTAAGAAAATACAAAGATGTTTTCTAAGTTTGCAATCTCCAAGAAGTTAAGGGTCCACATGCCATATACAAAGTCCTACACGCTTTCCTGGTCTGACAATGGCTGCTCTGAGGGGACCATGCAGTTAGTACCTGGGGGGGCAGGACGGGGAGGAGGGCTGGTGGGGGGTATTGACCAGTACAATCTCTTAAGAGAGCTGGATGCGTCCAGATGTTGGAGAGTAGGATATCCTGGATGCAATGGAATTTATGCTGGGAGATTAAAGAGAAGAATTGATTTATGACTTTCTCTACCTGTTTGCAACATGTGCTCAACTTATTATCTGTACACATTGAGATGCACGGTAATTACAATGCTGAAAATCAGGTGCAACACACGACCACGGTAGTTAAGCTTAAGGGGGGCGGCCATTTGTCATATTTTAGTCTGCACATCTGGTTCTATCATATTTGCCAAATGATTAATATAGGACTTTATTATAGTGAAATCCTTTTATATCAAAGTTTTATTTGCCAGGAAATAGAATACTTTCCTTCCATGTCTTTCTCCACCATCCCCCACGTTCTCTGCTGAACTCTGAAATTTCCAGCACTAGGATTCATTTGATTGAGAAGGACAGGGAATCTGCTCTTGCCTTTGTTCAGCTCTCTTAAGTTCTGTGGTCACAACTGGGATATACATGCGTCCTTTGTTGTAAAAGCACATCCACAAGGGAGAAACCCTTAAGCTTATTCAAAAACCAGGTAGGATGTCAGATATCTTCAATAGTTAAAACCACAGGAATTAAATTCTAAATTTTAAACTCCCTTTTATTGAAATATAAGTTTGTTTAGTATATTTACCCACACTTTATGCACATATATACATAGAAGGCAAATTCTGTCAAATAAAAAAAAGTTTTTCTTAATAAAAAATTAAAATAAAAACAAAGTAAAGTGCATAAAACGGATATTTTTTCCTTCTGGTGAACATCCTCATTGTCAAAATTTTGGCCGGTTGGGAAGGGGGAGGGATTAGAAATTCATTCTTTGACTCCGTGCACACAGGCAGTCCTGCATTTGTAGCCTTCAGGCCAAGGCGACAAGCTGTTAAGGAACAAGTCAGACAAACTGCCAGGGTCTGCAGGGCTCCCCCCATTCTGTAGGTCCTGCTCCCTTTGTCCTATCGGAGCGGTTCCCCAGCTCTTAACAGTGACCTCACCATCACGGAGCCGGAACAAAGGGAGAATACGGGAACGGGGCTCCACCAGCCAGTGTCAGAGCCCTGCTCCCGGGCCACCAGCGCGGCGATCGGTAGGAAATTGCAGAATTAGCTCAATGGCCCCAATAGAAGTTTTCCTTTTTCGGGAAGGGAAGGGGCGGGTGGAGGGGTTGCCAAGGAAGGGGCTGTATCTCCTACCGAGACTGCCACCCGGGGGCCAAACTCCGGCAGCAGCCAGTTTCTTTGGATGCAAACTCCGTGCTGGCACAGGGAAGAATCCTTTTATAGGCTGGGTGAGCTCATCCTCCAGAACTTTGAAAGGAAACTGCTTGGGACTGCGAGAAAGGGGCAGGTGGGTGAAGCGGAAGTTTTCGGTCGCCTTCGCGCTCGGGTCTCCGGCTGGGCGTTGGCCAGCTGGTCCGCAGAAGGTGGCAGAGGCGACGGCCCTTCCCCCCATCATCCATCCCTCAGCCAGGGGTCTCACACTCTCTCTTCCTCCGGGTAATGCTAAGTCCCGGGTCGGCGGCCGTACTTAGCCTTACAGTGCAAAATGTGCTTGGCGAGGAAGTCGAGGCGGCGCTGCAGCAGCTGAGCGTGGGGGTCGGCGAGCGCGGCCAGCTCCGGGAAGCGAGGCTCGTGGTGCTGGTAGAGGCGCAGTAGCCGGCGGCCGCGTCCTGGCCTCGGTGTAGCTCCAGGACGCGCCGCGCCGTCCGCTCTCGGAACACGCACACAGACTGCAGCAGCGGCTCGTTATATTTGTCCCACATGCCCGCCACCCGGTAACCGTGCGCCAAGCCCGCCTCGTTGTCCAGAAAGACCAGCGCCCCGCCGGGGCCGCGGTGCAGGTTGCTGGTGGCCCGGTGCATGACCCGCGGGTCCCACTGCAGGCTGAAGAGGTTGCTGACCAGCCGGTCGAAGTTGGCCGTCAGGTAGTCGAAGAGAATTAAGTCGGTCCATTGCACCAGGTCCACCAGCTCCGCCCGGCTCCGGTTGGCTAGCTCACCGCCGGCGGCGCGCAGGGGCCGCAGACGGCCGTCCTCGGAGCGCCAGGGCGCGGGCACCACTACGTCGGTGAGGTTAGGCAGCCAGCGAGTCAGGCTTACCACGCTGCCCTCGGTCCAGTGCGCGGCACGAAGCTCCTCCTGCACCTGAGCCCACTGCGCGCCCCGAGCCTCCACCCGAGCCAGTGCCAGCGGCGGCACGTGGCGCTGGAGGCCCAGCAAGCGCGCCAGGTAGTAGGACAGGGCCTCGCCCTGGATCTGCTCCGGGTTGATGCCGTAGCGCACGCAGGCGCGGGTGCCGTCGGCGAAGCGGGCCAGCCGGTTGGAACTGCGCCCACAGCCCCCGCGCTCCAGGGCCACCACCCGGGCGCGGCGCGCCGCCTCCAGCCACGCCGCCGCCTGGGCCTCAGAGAAGCCCCGGGGCACCTGCTCCTCCAGGCCGCGGCTCCAGAAGACGCCCCCGTGCACCGCGGCGCGTTCCTCTGGCCGGGGCCGCCCGGTTGGCACGTGCCGCCTGCGCTCAGCCGGGGGCTGCCCGGGCGGGCCGTCCGCGCCTGCCGCCAAGGTGAGCAGCGCCCGGAAAGTTTTCAGGGAGCCGCCGCGGGCGTCCCGCGCCAGGGGCGGGGGCAGAGGAAAGCGAGGCGCGGGCTCCCGGCCGCCGCTCCGGGCCAGGTGCCGCGGGAGTCCGTCTTCGGGCGGCCGGGAGGTGGGTAGCTCGGTCCTCGGCGGCAGGAGTCCGCCCCACAGCGCCAACAGCGAGCCCAGCGCAAGCAGCCAGAGCCCGGCGGTGGCGGCGGCGCCCCGCATCCTCCTGCCCATGCTCCGCGGCCGCGCCGGTGCCGCCGCCGCTTCAAGCCGAGCCCCGGCACCCGGGTCCCGGTGGCGAGGCGGGCCCGGCAGCTCGTTGGCTCCGGGGCTCCGGGCGCCTCAGCTCCATNTGCGGGGCTCTGCCTAGCCCTCCGCCCGGGACTGAGAACTCGCCTGGCTGCCGCTTCCCAGCTGCTTTTGTATTTCGCTGTGAGACCCTCCGGCGGGCGCGATTCACAGGCGCCCGGACCACGTGGGAGCGAGGGCGGGGGGAATCCCCCTCCCCCTCCTCCGCCGCCGCTCCCCGCCCCCCACTCCTCCGCCCCCTTCCCCTCCTCTTCCCCTTAAAGCGGCGATGGCTCCTTCCAAGCAGGAGCAGCGGCCCCACATTAGTCGGGGACTTAGGGGCCGGGAGCTGGAAACTCGGCTGCAGGCGCCCGCGCGGGGGCGTGGGAGCTGGAGTCGCGCGGGGTGGAAACGACGCGCCGCTGGCTCTCCTGGGGGTTTCAGTGGGCGCGGAGTCCCTCCTGCAAAGTTCAGAGTAACCCCCAGTCGAGCTCCGGGCGCTGCCCGGAGTGAATGGGGGCGGGTCTTCCTGCCTCGTCCGTTTCCAACGGTGTGATTCACCCTGCCTTATATAAATCCCCGGGGAGCTCTCCGAACCACAGAGGATGTGACTCCAGCCGGATTAGAAGAACCATCTGTAGCAAACAACTTTGAACCAACACCGCCTTTCCCGAGGGCGCTCACCACCCTGGTCCTATGTGCTTTGAGATTGGTCGCTCGCCCTTTCCCGAGGGACTGTCTGGGAATTCGACCTCACTGTGCAAGAACCCCTAGGCAGGTTTCATTCAACAAAGCGTCTGTCCTCGCTTCTGGACACGGAGCAGTAAAATCCACAGATGCGGTCCCCTGCTCACGGAGCTCACAGTCTAGGGAGATGTTTAGGTTGCCATGACAGCCTTACAACTCAAGATCCGACCTGAAACAGGGAACGGGGCCTTAGAGACGGTTTCTCTTAAGAATGACACGATTCGGCTCCTGGGGGACACAGAAGGAATGGAGCTTGCTCAAGACCACAGAGGTAGTAAGTGAAGAAACTAAAATTCAAACGGGGGGTCTCTAAGTAGCATGCCGCTTGATTTTCCCTCTATCAGGAAAGTTCACTATTTTTAGTCAAGTGGCCAGGATTCTTATTTTTTAAAGGCTCACTGTCATTTAGTTAGTCACTTTATGCCCCACGTGTGATTTTCAATTCAACAAATGAAAAAACAACAACAACCATACTGCATTTGACTTACTGGTTTAATGGTTTTAAGGAAGAAGTCTTTAGGGAAGAGGGTGGAGGAGCAAAAAAATAATAATAATAAAATGAAAAACAAAACCAGCAAACCACATTGTCTTCCAGACACTTTTGGGTTCAGTCCACCAGGAAAGTTATTGGATAAGAACTGGCTCTCCCTGTTAGCTCTGTGCATGAGATTCTGTCCCAGATCCAAACCAAGATTCTCAGGTAAGACACAAGAGGAGGGGTGGGGCTGGATTCCACCTCTGAAAGCAAGGGTTTGAATTCTGTTCCTTTCACATGTTTCTCTTGCCTTTATCCCCCGCATCAGATGCATATGGGGGTTATCAACGGAATCAGTGCATCACCTGGTACTGATTATACTGTATTTGCCAAAAAATGAACGTTCTAGAGTTATAGGGCAGGCACCCTAAGGTTTGTGACTAAGTAGAGGCATCTGAAGACCACATCTAGAGACTTCTAGAGCTGCCTCAGTATACCTTCAAGTGTTTCCATATTGACTGAAATGTGGGGTTTTGGTTGAATCTCTTCTGCACCCCATGGTGGCTATATCATGCCTTTATATAGATCTTATCTGATGATGAGATTACTTGCTGTACTATCTTACTTCATTCGAAGGTACCATCTTCCCGTTCTGTGTGAGCTCCCTTACCCTCATCTTTCCCTAGAAGGCAGAGGACTATACCTTAACAACTTTCTATTTGTCTTACTAGGTAGCATAGTATATTGCACTAAAAAGGTACTCAGTAGCGTTTAATTTTTTGTCTTTCGGTTTAACTTCTGAGAATTTTTTTTCTTTTTGAATGCCTTGCTTTCAGCTTGGTTATAAACTATAAGCAAGATCTCCACCTTGTGGGCATAAGTAGAATATCATCTAATTAGAAAAGCATACATTTTCAACAGGCTGGTTAATGGCTTAAATCTGAGAATATTACTTGACTACCGTGGCCCATGCCGTGTCCTGGGGGCTATGGGGAAATCCAGATTAGTTAGTGTCACTGTCTTTTTAGCTGTTAACAGAAACTATCACTATAAGGATAGTTCACTGTAAGCTCTATGAGGAGTCTGTCTTATCTTTTATGGCTGTTTGGCACAATATTTGGCACTTAGTCGGTGTTTAGTAACAACTCGCTGAATAAATCATTGGAATGTTAATGAGATAAAGCTCTGCAAGTAGCATGTAACAAATCATTAAAGAAAACTGCTTACCACTAAAAGATATAAAATAAGAGCTTTAATTCATAAAAGGGGAAAAAATTGGTGAAGGATCCACTTGATGGAAAAGAAGAGGAAGCACATGATTTTCAGGCTAGGAGGCCTGACTTCAACCCAGTCCCAGAATCTTCCGATCACATTACTGGTATTGATAAAGAAACTGAAGACTTGAAGCAGTCAGCTAAGATCTTGCACCTCAGAACATGGACTGACCCTATTACAGCCAGTTGCTCATAGACATTGCTGAATGCACTGGGTTCCCGAACTGGGAGCAGTAATAGAAACCTGAACAAATGCATTGAAATGCAGAATTACAGAAAGCTGTATGAATAAAAGAGAAACAAAAAACAGACCCAAAGTACAAGGCAGTTTAAGTCCATTATGTAAGTGATTGTTTTCAGTTCAGTTCAGTCGCTCAGTCGTGTCCGACTCTTTGCGACCCCATGAATTGCAGCACGCCAGGCCTCCCTGTCCATCACCAACTCCCGGAGTTCACTCAGACTCG
>SJXQ01004163.1:589173-606571 GCA_006408695.1 Aepyceros melampus | reverse complement strand
CCTTAGTCGGCAAAGTAATGTCTCTGCTTTTGAATATACTATCTAGGTTGGTCATAACTTTTCTTCCAAGGAGTAAGTGCCTTTTAATTTCATGGCTGCAGTCACCATCTGCAGTGATTTTGGAGCCCAAAAAAACAAAGTCTGACACTGTTTCTACTGTTTCCCCATCTATTTCCCATGAAGTGATGGGGCCAGATGCCATGATCTTCATTTTCTGAATGTTGAGCTTTAAGCCAACTTTTTCACTCTCCTCTCTCACTTTCAACAAGAGGCTTTTTAGCTCCTCCTCACTTTCTGCCATAAGGGTGGTGTCATCTGCATATCTGAGGTGATTGATATTTCTCCCAGCAATCTTGATTCCAGCTTGTGTTTCTTCCAGTCCAGCGTTTCTCATGATGTACTCTGCATATAAGTTAAATAAGCAGGGTGACAATATACAGCCTTGAGGTGAGGTGAAGTCGCTCAGTCGTGTCCGACTCTTTGCGACCCCATGGACTGTAACCTACTAGGCTTCTCCGTCCATGGGATTCTCCAGGCAAGAATACTGGAGTGGATTGCCATTTCCTGGATCAAACCCCGGTCTCCCACATTGGAGGCGGACGCTTTAACCTCTGAGCCACCAGGGAAGGTCCTATTTGGAACCAGTCTGTTAGCAGGACAATTCTTCCCACGGATGAAGAGCAATGAATGTTCAGTTCTTCAAGGACGGTTACTTCCTCGTATGACCTACAATTACTGCTGCTGAGGGCTTCAGCTCCTTCATGCCTGGAATCTCACCCTTTGAAATTCATCTCCAGCTATTCTTAGTTATTGGCACCTCAGGGTCAATGAGTTTATCAGTGCTTATCAAGACCCGGATGAGTGAGGCAAAGAGGGCTTTGAGCCCCTGATTAGTGAAAGAAGAGCCGGGAGAGTGCGCTATTGGACAGGGCCTGAAGAGGGGATAAAGTGAAGGGAAGCTGCTGCAACGAGGGGAACGTAAGTCCTGGGCTTCAGCTTCCTTTTCTATGATGCCTGACTCTCATGATTCAAGGAAATCAATTCTCGTGTATTGCAAAGCTATTCCAGGTTGAGCCCAAAGTACCCAGCAGACACTGGCATCAACCACTTAAAAACTGGAAAACTTCAGAGAATATGTATAGAAGGGAGCCTTAAAAGTAGTATTTGGCCTGGAGGGGGACGATGCATAAGGACACAACTGAGGGACATGAGAATCCACTTTAGAGCCAAGACTGAGTACTCAGGACGAAAAATCCATCCAAGCCAAAGACTGCCGACTCACCACCCGTTGCCTCCCACACGCAGGGCGGACATCACTCCTTCAATCCTAGCACTCTTTCTAATCAGCCAACCAGGCAACCACTAAAACTGATCAAACGTCTGGCCCCTAAGTAGAACACTATTTAACCACCTTTGAATCTAACCCCCATTAGTGGGTATTCAAGAAAATTAGGGCCACAAAGGGGGTGTCTTGTCCAGAGTCCCCCTAAGGTGGAGTTAGACCTGCCATTCCACTGCACTGCGCAGTGAGGGGACGGGACGAAACGGCCGGGAATTCAAGGCTGCCCTTTGACTCTGAACTTTCAGCTCTGTGTCCATGTCATTGAAGTTTCTTCCCACAGCCAGTCCCTGGGGTGGAGCTGGCTTTGAGCCTCTCACCTCTGCATCTGGAAGACAGAGTGAAAGGGCTGAGTTGACAGTCTCTGTGATCCTAGGACACCCGCTTTGGGCTTGTGCAGGGCTGGGAAACTGGTTTTTACCCGATTCCAGCCTAATTCCCAAGATTGAGACTTAGAGGAGAATCTGTTTCTAGAACTAAAAGCCCTTTTCTCCTCCTGTCCCGGCAGTGACCCTTCCCAACTCCCCGAGGCCTGGGCTGGCCGTGCCTCTGTGAGAACTGGAGAGGCAGACTAGGTCTCCAGGGAAGGCAGGTGGGGCTGGCACAGGGAGAGGACAGAGGGCAGGGGGCTGCTGCTGCTGGTGCCCTGGGGCCTGGGATTTACAGCCTAGGAGGCTGCCCGCTGGCCTTGGTGGGAGTAAGATTGCTACTAACTACTAGGCGTGTGTGTGTGTGTGTGTGTGTGTTCAATCACTCAGTGGTGTCCTACTCTTTGCAATCCCATGGACTGTAGCCTGCCAGGCTCCTCTGTTCATGGGATTCTCCAGGCAAGAATACTGGAGCAGGTTGCCATTTCCTATTCTAAGAGATCTTCCTGACCCAGAGATCAAACCCATGTCTCTTGCATCTCCTGCCTTGGCAGGCAGGCTCTTACCACTGTGCCACTTTACCATGTGTTAAATACTGTGCTGAGCCCTAAGTATGTGATGACACGTAATCATTACAAGAATTTAGTAAGAGGTGGACAGAGATGTTACTTTCACTAAAGAAACAGGCAATAAGACTTAAGTGACCCTCCTGGGGTTAAATAGACAGTAAGTGGCAGAGCCAGGATGGGGAGCCAGGCAGAGTGGCTCCAGCAGGCCACATCATTAACCACTGTGCTTTACTGCTTCCAGTAGAGGAGAAGGAAGGATGTCTAGGATATTATTTCAAAAGCACCAGGAAAAGCACCAGCCATAAAATGAGTTCCTCTGCTTCTGTTATCTCTGCATCCTGTGTGCCTCACACTGCTCAGTGAACCAACCAAAGCCTGAGCCAGTTCATTTAACTGCTCTGCTTAACGCTCTTCAGTGGCTCCCTTGCTGTCCTCGGGGCAAAGTCCAAACTCCTCTGCCTGGCATTCAAATCCTGCGTCACGTAGTCCCTGACAACGTCTCCTACCCGGTCTCTTGCCCATCACTTTTTCCACATCTGCCGCACGTGGGTTTCCTGGGCTTGCCGTGCTCTATCACTTCCCCGTGTCTTTGCACGTGTTCACTCTACCCTGACCACTTCATGCCCATGCGAATGTCTCTGCATCCTTCAACGCCCAGGGGACTGTGAGAGGGGAGCGGTGGGCCTGGCATAGAGCTCAGTCAGTGTGAGCTCCTGCTCCCTCCTGAGATGGACCCTTTAGGAGATAAGTGACAGAAATTCAGTTCAAGACGACTACTATAGTGAAAAATCCAGGCGTATTTGATGCCAGATCTGGTTGGATCCAAGTGTTAAAACAATGATATCAGGAATCTGTTCTGGCCATCTGTGAGTGTCAAGGAAGGGAAAAAGACTTTAAGGAATTGGCTCAAATGATTATGGGGCTTGGTAAGTCCAAAATCTTCAGGGCAGGCCAGCAAGCTGGAGACCTAGCAAAGAACTGATATTGCAGTTTGAGTCTGAAGGTAATCTGTCCCCCTCTTCCTCAGGGGATATTAGTACCCTAATGTCCTAAAGTGGGGTTTCTTTATTATGGATTTCAACTGATTGAGTGAGACCCACCCACATCATGGAGGATAATCTTCTTTAAGTCTACTAATTTAAAGGCTAATTTCATCTAAAGAAAATACCTTCATAGCAGCATTCGGCCAAGTTGGCATAAAATTATCCATCACACTCTCTCTTGGCTCCACTCTCCTCTGGTTGGCTTCATTCTCAGATAGGTTCTTCCATCTGATGCAAGATGGCCTCCAGTATTCAAAACATATTCTACCAGGTAATGCTGTCTCAGTGGGAAGAGCACTCCTCTAACCTAGGAGTTCCAATAAACTTGTCCTGGGGGTAGGCTTTCCCTAATTGTCCAGGCCTGGATCACATGTCCATCCATGTAACCCTACCAGCACCTGATTGGACTGAGTAAAGGGGAAGACTGGGTTCCAAGAGGAAAATTGGGGTGCTGTCACAGAGGACAAAAAAATAGATCTGGGCAGTCCCAAAGCAGTGTCCATAAGGACCTTGGTTCTCCAAAGCTCCCTTCTTTCCTCCCTTCCTTCTGGTCTCCCTTTTCTTCTGCTGATGATCTCCTCTGGGAGGAGGCTCAGGAGGCCAGGGGATAACTCCCTTGGTGTGTGGAACTCTCACTTACTCCAGCTGCCAGGGCAGACTGCTTGGCCACCACTTAGGGTCAAGAAATGTAGATGTGAAAGTTCTGCTATGGCCATAGAACTCTCGGGCTGAGATACAGGGGTTCCAACACTTGATTCCAAATGTCCAGAGACGTGAGGACTGAAATCTGACCTTAGGCATGTTATTTAATCTCTACCTCCATTTCTTCAACTATAAAAGTGTTATATAAACAGTACCTGGGGCCTCCCAGGTGGCGCAGTTGTAAAGAATCCACCTGCTAATGCAGGAGACACAGATTCAATCTCTGAGTGAGGAAGATCTCCTAACTGGAGAAGGTAAGTAAGTAAGTAAGTAAAATCACTCAGTCGTGTCCGACTCTTTGTGACCCCATGGACTGCAGCCCACCAGGCTCCTCAGTCCACGAGATTCTCCAAGCAAGAATACTGGAGTGGGTTGCCATTTCCTTCTCCAGGGGATCTTCCTGACCCAGGGATCGAACCCAGGTCTCCCACATGGGAGGCAGACACTTTAACCTCTGAGCCACCAGGGAAGTCCGTAACTGGAGAAGGTAACATATTCCAATACTCTTGTCTGGGAAATCCCATGGACAGAGGAGCCTGGTGGGCTACAGTCCGTGGGTTGCAATGGAGTCAGACATGACGGCAACTGAACAACCACCACCAAACAGTACCTACTTGACAGAATTGTAAGAATCAAAAGGAATAGAGGCAAAGTGCTTAGAAATAGTTCTTGGATCTCAAACTAACATTATTATTATTATTTTGATCTACAATGGATAGAAAGAGGAGCTTGGGACCCATTTCAGAATGGGGCTTCCCCAAGGTGGACTCTGAGGTCGAGGTGTTGCTCAGCCAGCCTCTGCTCCACACACACAACTACAGCAGCTGGCGCGGGGGTGGGGGGGCGGCTATCTCCCTGTCCATATGTTCTGCACACAAAGTCTTCCTGCACCTTCCCTTGCTACGGAAGCTGCACCTGTTCCCTCACAGGCCACCAGCTGAGTGTGTATTTTGGTGTGCACGCATGGACACACACGTGCTGGTTAATATTCATCCTCATTAATCGTGTCCTGAATGTGTGCAGGAGTTATTCTAGATCAGAGGCAGATTTCCTCTCAATTATCTTATAGGCAATGATAAGGGAGTCAGCCCCTCCTTCCCACTCCTCCCATTGCCCCCGATCTTACCCCTGAGGTGATGAGATGAAAACCAGATGGGAGAGTCTCCTACATGAGTAATGGGACAATCCATAGGCCAGGGATGGTAAGCTGGGTTTTCTCCATTTATCTATAGGAGGCAGATAGCCATTTCCTTCCCCTCTTGAAAGGGAAACTGAAAAAGTCTTTTCTTCTTTGAGAGGGGATGGAAAGGATTCTCAATCTAAGCTTCTGGAACATACACATCTAGGGAGCTAGTGCTCGAGTCTTCCTGGTACCTCAGGGGCTTAACCTGGGGACCTGGCCCTGGCTATAACTTTCTGGCTCTCTTGGAGAGATGGAAGCTTTGTTATCATTTTCTAAATTGTGACACGATACACACCACCTACAATTTACTGTCTTAATCTTTTCCAGTGCACAGTTCAGTGACACTCAGCACACACCCATTATTGTGCACTCATCACCACGATCCATCTCTAAACTCTTTTATCTTGCCCAACTGAGACTCTGTCCTCAGTAAATTTAAAATAACTCTCCATAGCCCCTGTCCCCTCAGCCCGTCAACCACCATTCTGTTTTCTATCTCTATGAATATGAGGTACCACTCCAAGTACCTCATATAAGTGGAATCGTACAGTGTTTGTCTTTTCTCAATTCCTCTGGTGGCTCAGATGGTAAAGAATTCACCTGCAATGTGGGAGACCTGTGTTCAGTCCCTGGGTTGGGAAGATCCCCTGGAGGAGGGCATTGCAACCCACTCCAGTATTCTTCTCTAGAGAATCCCCATGGAAGAGGAGCCTGGCAGGCTACAGTCCATGGGGTCGCAAAGAGTGGAACACAACTGAGTGACTAAGCACACATATTTCACTTAGCATAATTTCCTTAAGGTTCTGCCATGTTGTAGTGTGTGATTTTAAGGCTGAATAATGTTCCATTGTGTGGAAATAGCACATTTTTCTAATCCATTCAGTTCTTGGTGTACACTTGGGTTGCTTCTACTCTTCAGCTATTGCGAATAACGTTGCTATGAACATGGGTGTACAAATATCTCTTCCAGACTGCTTTCAATAATTTTCGGCATCTATCCATAGGTGGAGTTGCTGGATACATTTTGTTATCCTTTTGGGTAAAAGCAATTATGTAAACAGGTGGCTACAGATCTAATTCTCATGGTGTGTGTGTGTGTGCGCGCGCGTGCATGCACATGCTTAGTTGGTTGCTCAGTCATATCTGACTCTTTGTAACCCTGTGGACTATAGCCCACCAGGATCTTCAGTCCATGGGATTCTCCAGGCAAGAATACTGGAGTGGGTTGACATGCCCTCCTCCAGGGGATCTTCCCAACCCAGGAACCAAGCCATGTCTCCTGTGTCTCTTGAATTGCAGGCAGATTCTTTACTCGCTGAGCCATCAGGGAAGGCCCTCTCATGGTGTACGAAGGGCAAAATGCTTCTAGGGAAAGTGAAAGCAAAAATTTCTTCTTTACATCATATATATTTCCAATCTCAGGAGGCTAGGGCCTCTTTTTTTTTTTAATAGACATCTGAGAAATCTAAGGGAGTTTTATTTCCCCACAGTCCACATGCTGGTCACAGGTGGACAGACAAGGGAGGTTCTCAGTGAGCATCACAAGCAAGCGATGAAGACTGTCACCTCAGAGGAAGCAGAATTTCTTCCTCTCTGCCTGTGTGCTGCACAGCTAGCCACTCTGACCACAGACTCTTCATCAGTTTATGGTGATCCTGAGACCACGGAGTCAGCTCAGACTCTACTGTTCAGGCCCCCTAACTCACTTGACAGATACTGAGGGGCAACATTCTGCTTGATGTGGCTCTATGCCTTCTGCACAGTTCGACCAACACCCACCTGGCAGCCACCTCAGGCCTGCAGTTCCTAACTCAGGGTCCACGGAGAGATGTAGGGAGAGCTTATGAACCTCAGAATGTAAATCTCCTTTTGGAGAAATGGTCAAAATTTTATCAGATTTTCAAAAGTATCTCTGATTTAAGAGGTTAAATCCACTCTATGATAGGGTGATGATTAAAATAAAAAACCTTAATAATGAGATGTTGGGAACTCCCAGAAGATTAAAGAATAAGTTCACTCAAAGCAGGTCCTATATTCACCAAATGGGTCTCTGCATTTTGTAAGGGGCTGGTCATATAATATGTGTTCAATAGAGATATGCCAACAAATGAATGAGGAGGAATCTGTTAAAGACAGACAAAGAAAGTGCACCTATGTGATACGATGTAAGTCAATGAAAAAGCTGAATCAATTCAAAGACATCAATTTTCCACTTAGCTGAGCAAGCACACAGCTGTTGTGCCCACGGGGAAACATTATCATTGATCAACCTGTTCGTTCATTCATCCGCTCACTCATTCATTTAACAAATATTGAGAGTTGAGCACCCACCGTGTGCCAGAACCAAAGTTACATGAGACTCAGTGTTGGCCCACAGTGGGTCAGGCAGACCAGCAAATGGCCAGCACTGGGTGGCAAGGGCAGCGACAGGGACTGTAAAAGTGCTGAGAGACTAAAAGGAGGGACCTTTAAGTAACCTACCACGAGGGAGGGTCAGGGAAGGCTTCACACGAGAAAGTAACATTTGAGCCCAAGGCTGAAAGCCTAGAAGCAGGCAGTCAGTGGGTCAGGGGGCCTATTATTAGCTCCCATTGCTCCCTGCCAGGCACACCCAGCGGATGCTTCCTAAATGCGGACTGTCAAATGAACAGTGGGGCAGAGTCTCTGGGGGGAGCTCCACAGCTGGAGACTTTGGAGCACGAGTCATCCGGCCTCCCATTTGTCCTTCCTCATGGAGCCTCATCCTCGCCAGACTTACTGGTTCCCTCACTGCATTTGGAAAAGTCTGACCCCAGCTTTCCCGCCTTTACACACAGTGGTATCCCTCCCTAACCAGCCAGTCTCCCCCTTCTTCCCCTGCATAGGCTGGGCCATCCCCAAGGCCACTGTTTCCCCTAAAACTTCAAGAAAGCTAACTCTGCAAGTCCAGTCCTTAAAAAAACAAAACAAAACAAACAAACAAAAAAAAAACAGATGTATGTTTATCTTGTTTTCCCAAGCAGATTGTACACCCCTGAGGGCAGGGACATCTGTTATTCCTAATCAGAAGGCAATGCAGTAGAGAGCAGTGGTTCTCAAACTCTGCAGGGGTTAGAGTCACACGCAGGACTTGTTACAACACATTTCTCAGGACTTCCCCGGGAGTCCGATGGCTGAGACTCTCAGCTCCCAGGTTCAATTCTTAGTCAGGGAATAGATCCCATATACCTCAACTAAGAGTTCACATGCTGCGACTAAAGACCTCAAACTCCGAAACAAACATAGAAGATCCCTCAGGCCTCAACTAAGATTCGGCACAGCCAAACAAATAAATACTTTCAAAAATAAGACAGATTTCTCAACTCCATCCCCAGAATTTCAGATTCTGTAAGTTTCAGTTCAGTTCAGTTCAGTCGCTCAGTTGTGTCCGACTCTTTGCGACCCCATGAATCGCAGCACGCCAGGCCTCCCTGTCCATCACATCTCCCAGAGTTCACTCAGACTCACATTCATTGAGTCAGTGATGCCATCCAGCCATCTCATCCTCTGTCATCCTCTTCTCCTCCTGCCCCCAATCCTTCCCAGCATCAGAGTCTTTTCCAATGAGTCAACTCTTCGCATGAGGTGGCCAAAGTACTGGAGTTAATCCGCATTTCTCACAAATTCCTTAGCAATGCCATTGGCCCAGGGATCTCACTCTGAGAACCACTGGTATGGGAAGCATAGTGGTTCCAAATCCAGATGAACCTGGGTTTCAGTGCAGGCTATGCGTCTCACTGGCTTGTGAGTTACGGCAAGTCCGTTAGCCTCTCTGGGCTAAGGACACAATAATACTCAGTTTGCAGGGTTGCAGGGAACAATGTAATCTGGGAAACCCAGTCTGCACCCAGCAGATACCCAATAAAGCCTATAATGGATTGACTGCCTCAGATACAGATTGGAGCGGCCATGGACTGAGCCAAGTTATTTCTCCCAAATAGGAGAGCAAGCAAATTTCAATGTCTTCCTCTCCCCACCCTCTCCCACCAGGGGGCTGGACCAGCAGAGGAGTTTGATTTGATTTCTCCAGCTCCAGTGGAAAACATGACATTTCTCTCCAGGGCTCTTTGCTCTTCATAACACAACTTCTCCAGGCTCTGTCCTTTGCCCAAGCCTCAGAACACCAACATCATTAAATGATTGTCTTCTCAAGGACACTGGCTACTCAAAAAGCTTCAACTTAAATATATTCATGAATTTGAATGCTTAATTCACTAATTTTTAGCTGAAAATAAATTTTGAGTCTGTACAGCAAATAAGGGGGCAGTGCTTCAGGAATGTCTCTTTCGAGTAAGTAGGTAACTGTTAGATAGTGGCTGTGAGTCTGTCTCAACGCCTCTGTCTCTCTCATCCCCAGCCCTCCTTCCCTCCCTCCCTTTCAGGTCTCTGTTTGCCTGAGCAGAGGTCTTTCTTTGCCCAGGCACCAGAGGGAAGGGTCTTCTTTCCTCCTCCCCAGCAGAATCATGTGGCAGGCATGCCCACATGTACCTTAATTTATACACCAGGTTTTCATCAGTGCGCCAAGAAGTTGGCTGTATATATACTTACGTATAGGCACAGCCTCAAGAGGCCAAATCTAAATAAGGACCGTGGGCTTGCTTTGCAGAGACAACTTCCAGACTCCCCCACCATACCTCCTCGCACCTCCTTCCAACTGGAAAGCTCCCATACCCCATTTGGCCTTCCTCATTTATCCCACCCCTATGCCAACTCACCCCTGTTTCTCAGCAGGATGCTCCAGGTAGGGACCTGAGTTCTGCTACCTACATGGCTGGGGGTCCCTGGGTCAGTGACTTTTCCACTCTGCTTCATGCTCACGTCTGTAACGATGATTATATCACCTGCTTTAAAGGGAGATGATGATCAAGCTAGAGAATGCTATAAGGGCCCTGGCATTTTATTCTTTCCCACTCAAGTTTTATGCAGGAACTCAATCAACTATTAAAAATCAGTAAGAGTTGCAGCATTACTTATAACAGCCAATACATGGAAAGCAACCTAAGTGTCCATCAATGCATGAATGGACAGAGAAAATATGGTCTCTATATGAAATGAAATATTAGCCATAAAAAGAAGGAAATTCTGCCCTTTGCAACAAAATGGATGAATCTTATGGGCACTATGCTAAGTTAATAAGTCAGAGAAAGACAGATAACTATATGAACTCACTTATGTGCAGAATCTAAAAAAGCTGAACTCATAGAAATGAATCGGTGGTTACCAGAGATGGAGGGTGGAGGAGCAGGATAGGAAAAAATGGATGAAGGTGGTCAAAAGGTACAAACTTCCAGTTATAAGTTCTGAGCATGTAATTATGGCATGGTGACCACAGCGAACAGTACTGTATTGTATATTTTAAAGTTGCTAAGAGAACAACTTTAAAAATTCTCATCACAAGAAAAAAAATTGTAACTCCATAAAGAGATGGATGTTAACTAAACACAGTGATAATCATGTCCATATATTTAGCCATTATGTTATACATCTAAACTTATGCATTGTTATATGTCAGTTACACTTAATAAAACTAGGAGGGGGATCAGTGTCTTGTCCTTGAATAAGAAGCTGATTTGAAAATTGGAAAGCTTGATATGTGGTCTCCAGTTGGCCAGGCTTTCTCACACAATTGAATCACAAGAGAAGGCTTATTTGTCCACTTTTACAGTTGAGGACCAGGGAGGCTGACTTGCCCAAGGTCACATGGCTGGTCAGGGGCTGAACTGGAACCTGAACATTCCCAGCACTGAGTTGGGTCCAGGAGCCTTGGTTCAGGGGAATAGGAGCTGAGGTCCCTCTGGGTGGGTGAGGGGTGGAAGAAAGCTAAAAGGGAGACAGGTGGCCCAGCAGCATCCCCCATCTCAGCTGCCTCCAGCCCTGGCTCTGGTGGGGCCCCCCAGGCCCAGAGAGCTGAGGCTGTGCTGTACCTGCCAGAGGCACCTGTCTGGGGCCAGGCTGTGCCAGAGAGAGGAGCCCAGACAGGGATTCTGCTGCAGGGCGACCTCGGGTGGGGAAAGAGGCAGCCCAGCACGCCTTATAAGATCCCCGTTCATCTCACGTGCAATCATTCCCTCTGTTGTGGAAATCATCTCTTAAGCAAATCACTGCAAGGTCATCTGTGAGCCTGCTTCACCCACAGGTGAGGCCCCACTCCACAGGACCCCCTCACACTCAGGTCCTCCCGCCTGGCCCCTCGACTGATGCCAGTGACTGATGTCATGACTGGGTGTTTCCTTTGGCTTCTAACACAGAGAAAAGGCAGAGTACACAGCTGTGTAGGTTTCCCCAAAGGTCTGTCCTTCCGGGCCCGCATTCATTCCCTCCTCAGGAGATGAAGTCTCAGAGGCAGTAAAATGCTCAGGACCCTCAGCATCGCTTTAAGGAGTGACTGACAGAGCAGGCTCTGAAGCTGGCCCCAACTGGGTTTTGATCTTTTCTCTGCCAATCCCCAGCTGTGTGACCCTGGGAAAAGAGCTTAACTCCTCCGAGTCTCAGTTTTCTCTGATAATAGAACTTCTAGGCAGTTCCTCTGAGATTTAAATCAGGTAAAGTGTGGTATACACTAAGAACTCAACAAATGTTGGGGAAATGAAAGAGATAAAAATCTTATTCTCTCTCCCAATAATCTTTCCAGGAAGAGAGCAGGCTTGAGGCCAGTCAGCAGCTGGGGAAGGGACACAGGGCATGCTTGAGAAGCCCTGAGTGGGTGTAGAAGCTGAAGACAAAGGCTGAGTTGCCCTGGGGACTGAGGAGCATGTTTTGAAGAAGAGGCTGTGTGGGAAAAAAGGAAGAGGAGATGTAAGAAAGCACAAATCAGAGAAGACTGCTGGGGCTGGAGGAGAAATAGGAGATTCTACTGAGTCTTTGTTGTGAGGTGTGAAAATTACATCTTCCCACCTCCCCCTGGAGGCTTTGCCTCCATTTTAAATCAAGGTACTGGGGAGCCATATCTTTGGGGAATATAGTGAGAGGATGGGCTTGTCCTCAAACATGCAGAGAAACCAGGCCACGCATGCAGTCGCCCTTTGGCTTGTGTTACTATGGTGAGGATGATCTTGGACCAAGCTTAAGTGGGCAAGAACAAGAACTTATTTAATTTCTATTTCAAACCTCCATCTCTTCCAGGCTGGCAGAAAATGTTAACCCTGGGTTTTCTTGGAGTTCCTTCCCCACCTCCCCATTTACATGGTGCCAACACTCTGGGGAGGGTTCATCTTGTTTCTGCAGCATCCACCCAGGCAAGGATGAGAGAGGGTCCCCCGCCGCTGTCAGTCTGGTGCCCCTGCTCTGAGGCAAGGGAATCCTCCTTCAAAATGGCCTTTGTGTGGATTTTTCTGGCACAACTGACCCCTAACCTTCCCCTTGCTGGGTGGCTATCCACCCCTCCACCCCACCCTGCAGACACACACACACACACACACACACACACACACACACGTGCAGCAAGCAGGCAGGGAGGTTGAGCGCAGTTTCCTGGTCTCAAGAACTTCTCCCTCTTTGATATATCAGTTGTCTGTTCTCTGCCTGGAATTTCTTCACAATCATCTGCCTGAAGGGAGTTGGGGGCGGGGAAAATATCTTTCCAAGTAGGTTTGGATAGCCCTGGGGCTTCCCAGGTGGCGCTAGAGGTAAAGAACTCGCCTGCTAATTCAGGAGACATAAGAGAAGGGTCTGCCCTGGTGGCTCAAAGGTTAAAGCGTCTGCCTGCAATGTGGGAGATCTGGGTTCGATCCCTGGGTCTGGAAGATCCCCTGGAGAAGGAAATGGCAGCCATGGACAGAGGAGCCTGGTGCGCTACAGTCCACGGGGTCACAAAGAGTCTGACACGACTGAGCGACTTCACTTAAGAGAAGGAGGTTGAAGAAGAGCAGAAAAGATGCCTTGCAGGAGGGCGTGGCAACCCACTCCAGTGTTCTTGCCTGGAGAATTCCGTGGACAGAAGAGCCTTGTTGGCTACAGTCCATGGGGTTACAAAGTGTCAGACACGACTGAGTGACTTAGCATGCATGCACAGATAGCCCTACTTTATTCTCTACTTACTGCAAAGCACGGGTAATACCATTTTTGGTTTTGTTTGTTTTTAACCATCTCACTATTGATTGGGGTTACTGAAAGGGTTAATTTCTTGAAATATCCTCCTTCTCTACTTTGTCACCATTATCATCTTGATGACCTCCTCTGTCGTGGTCACTGACACACCTAAGACAGGGCACTAAAAGATGAACGACATCACAGCTAGAAGGAAGTTTTTTGAAGCCTTGTACCCAGGTTTCCTTTTGCTGTACACAAAGCGAGGGATGGTCTCTGCCTGCATCAACGTTCACCTGGTGAGCCCTTTGAGCTCAAGAATCCAGGTCGTGAAATCCTTCCCAGGTTTTCCATTCTACTCTGAGGAAGGCTGAGAATTCTCAAAGGGGAATACCCTTGCTTCAAGCCTGCTATTGATGTAATCCAGCCAGCATCTTTGGAGGTGGAAAAGCTTGAGATCCAGTGCCTCCCCATAGAGACATTGCAGCTCCCTGTCTGTTTCTGTTGCAAAAAATAAAATGGTTTCAGCCACATGCACAGACTGCTCTATATCTATGCCTTGGACATCTTTCCACATCTCTGTAGAGATGTACATAACCTACTTCATTCTTTGTGTTTGCCTCGCAGTATCCCACAGCATGGAATTATGATATTGTTCGTTTGTTTTTTGGTTTTGCTTTCACTAGCCCTCTGTTGATGAACATTTGAGTGTTTTATAGATTACAATCCATGTTACACCAGAAGTCCTTTCATGTCTCTTTATGCACCCAGTTCCACACTTCTTTAAAAGATTTATTTATTTGGATATGCTGGGTCTTAGGGAGAAGGCAATGGCACCCCACTCCAGTACTCTTGCCTGGGAAATCCCATGGATGGAAGAGCCTGGTAGGGTACAGTTCATAGGGTCGCGAAGAGTCAGACATGACTGAGGGACTTCACTTTCACTTTTTGCTTTCATTAATTGGAGAAGGAAATGGCAACCCACTCCAGTGTTCTTGCTTGGAGAATCCCAGGGACAGAGGAGCCTGGTGGGCTGCCGTCTATGGGGTCGCACAGAGTCGGACACGACTGAAGCGACTTAGCAGCAACAGCAGCAGCAGCAGCAGCAGCAGCAGCTAGGTCTTAGCTGTGGCATGCAGACTCTTAGTTGAGGCATATGAGATTTAGTTCCCCAACCAAGGATCCAACCAGGCTTCCTGCATCGGAAGCACAGAGTCTCAGCCACTGGACCACCAGGGAAGTCCCCTAGCTCCACACTTCAAGATAATACAGTCACATGATGGGCAGTGGGATGGGTATCCTCACTAGAAAGCTAGGTATAGGGAAGGGTGGATTTGCCCACAGTCATTCAGTAGGTTTGCATTAGAGATAGCAAACATGGTACCCCTTCCAGCCTCTAGACCCAACACTCTCTTAGTCCCAGTGAGTAATCCCTTAATTGTACTATATATTTGGGTCCAGCTTGGGCTGTGTGCTAAGTTGCTTCAGTCGTGTCCAACTCTTTGTGACCCTTTGATCTGTAGCCTGCCAGGTTCCTCTTTCCTTGGGATAACAAGCAAGAACACTGGAGTGGGTTGCAATGTCCTCTTCCAGGGGATCTTCCTGAACCAGGGATGAAACCTGTGTCTCCTGCATTTCAGGCAGATTCTTTACTATTAATATCACCTGGGAAGCCCCCCAGTTTGGGTTAGAGCAGGCTTTTTGTTTATTTCAAATGACCTAGAAGAAGCAAGTATGTGGGTTATGCTGGGCACTGTGTACTGAGTGCAAGAAAGGGAAAGACCACTAGATACCCTTCATTGATTGATGGGGTCCCATGTGTGAGTCCCCAGCAGATGAAGTCGCCAGGATCATCTTCCAGGCTAACACAGCACATGTACACCTGTGACCTCATTTTAACCCTCTAGGGTCTGTATTATTATCTTCCCCATTTAGAAAAGAGGAAAATTAAGTACAGAATGGTGACTATGTAACATAACTCATAGAGGTAGAGCCAGGACTGAGGACTTGTCTTTCAAACACACCTATATTACTACTGGTAATAGTACTACTGGAATACACATATATATTCTCTGGTGAAGGACAGGGAAGCCTGGAGAGCCGCAGTCCATGGGGTCGAAAAGAGTCAGACATGACTGAGTGACTCAGCAACAACAAACTACTACTACTACTGAAAGGTAAAATAGCATTGCTGAAAGTGTGAAAAACAAATTATAACTACAAAAACAAAATGGCAACAAAAAGTTGCTGGGTTTTTTTTAAGATTTTTTTTAACATGGACCGTTTTTAAAGTCTTTATTGAATTTGTTACTTCAATAATATTGCCTCCATTTTATGTTTTGGTTTATTTGGCAACAAGGCAGGTGGGATCTTAGCTCCCCAGCCAGGGATCGAACCTGTACCCTCTGCATTAAAATGTGAAGACTTAACCACTGGACCACTAAGGAAGTCCCCCAAATGGCAGCAGAAAGTGTGAAAAGAAAAACTTGGGAGTCAAAAATAAAATCCTAAAAACAATCTTGTTAGGTGGCCAAGGGCACATCATATCTCTTTGAAAATTAGTTGTTTCGTCTTACAGAAAGAGAATGGTAATAACAATAAGAATCAGCACAGCAACCGCAGCTAATGTATACTATACACCACCCTAACCTAACAGCCATTTCCAAGTCTGAGCTTCCCCTGCGGGCTTGCATTCAAATATACATATTTAATATGACTATAATCAAAGCAAACATACAACTTTATTTCTTGATTTTTCACCTGACATTGTCTCATAAGCTTTTCCCACTTGGTTACATACATGCACTCAGCAATCACTTTTTCCGTGACTGCCTTCACCCATGTTAATTAACTCCTTTCACTCATATTGGACATTTACCACCATCAACTTTTCACCATTTTGGCTAATGCTGCAGGCCTCTTTCAGCCTCACGGAGATTCCCCAAAGTCAGAGACTGTGCAAGGACTTTGGACTCTTGATCTCCTGCCCTTCCTAAGCTCTTCACTCAGCCCCCTGCCTTCTGCTCTGGTGCCTGGCTCTGCCCTGGCCTATCTCAAGGCCTGAGGCAGAGCTGAGGCCCTGCCCGACAGTGTTCTGTAAAGGCTCTGAGCCTCAAAGTGGCCTCAGAATAGGCTCAGAGAGGCTCAGAGGGAGAGGGGCTGAAGAGAGCTTCCTTGATGACGCCCCAGCTCCCCCTGAGAATACATGCATTTATATTGCAAACCTCTAACTCAGAAAATTCTTCTAAAATCTAAACCAAAATCCCCTTTGTCTTTCTTCATAGGACATAAACTGTTTTTGACCACAGACCAATGAGAATTTTTCCAAAAAGCCAAAAAGGCATAACACTGTCTTTACAATTTCACAAGCTTAAGGGTTCTTGAACTCCTTAAGCTTGTGTGTGTCAGGTTAAGGATACAGCTTGTGTGCACACTCACTCACTCATGTCCGACTCTTTGTGACCCCAAGGACTACAGCCCGCCATGCTCCTCTGTCCATAGGATTTCCCAGGCAAGAATACTGGAGTGGGTTGCCATTTCCTATTTCAGGGGATCATCCCCACCCAAAGATCGAACCCAAGTCTCCTGTGTCTTTGCATTGGCGGGCAGATTCTTTACCACTGAGGCACCAAGGAAACAGCTTAGGGTGACGTTGTCTTTCCGCCTCTCTTGGCTGCCTTCCATTGCCTTCACTGGATACAGTGAGACCTTGGGTCAGTCATGTAAACTCCCTGAGCCTCAGTTTTCTCATCAGAAAAATGGAGAGATTATAACCTGTGCTTAGCAGGAGTATTGGGAGATGCCCTTTGTAAAAAAGTGGGATAGGCTATAAGGCACCTGTGAACATCCAGCCCCTGGAAGGACTTTTGAAAACAGTCGAACTGTCTCCCTAGATTCTGTTTTTCAGTGCTTTTCCTATTCATGTGGGGTGGGATTTGTCCCACTCTGCCTCCATCAGGACCCTCAGATCTAACTTCATCCACCAGCACCAGGCCAGGTGAGCCCACATTTCAGACCCAGGGCAGTGAGACTCCTACAGCACTCACTCCGGACACACGAGGCCCCTCCTCTCTTCTGGACCCCTCAGCCTCCCACCCAGAATCAAGAGGGCCCACCCAGCCAGCCAGCCTGCCTTCTCCCATGCCCCAGCG
>SJXQ01004163.1:512904-588302 GCA_006408695.1 Aepyceros melampus | reverse complement strand
AGGGCGTCCTCAACAACGGTTGCTTCGTGGACGCGCTCAACGTGGTGCCGCACGTCTTCCTGCTCTTCATCACCTTCCCCATCCTGTTCATCGGTGAGCGCTCGGGGCGGGCGGCGGCGGAGGGGAGGGCGGAGGCCGGGAGGGAGGCGGAGGCGCTGCGTCCTGCCGCTCTCGGTGCCCCCTGCGGGCGGGCGGTCGCCGCTCGCCTCCTCCGGGGTTCCCCTGCTCTGTATGATGCCCCTCGGTCCCTGCGCTCGCATACCCGCGCAGCCCTCACTACTGGGATGTCCCTGAAACCGCGCCAACCACAACGGACGCTCCTGACCCAAGGGACCCCCCAAGTTTTGCCACCGCGGGGCTAGAGCCGGAATGGAGAAAGGGGAAGGCAGGGGGTCTCTTTCCGTGCTGGAAAGGTCGGGAGGGGGTCGGGCTGTACTCTCAGAGGCGCTGTGTAAGGAGCCGGGTCACCCCTCCCCCAGGGTACCCTCCTCGTCAGCCGCCACTGGGGCCAAGGAGGAGAGCAGCCTGCGCCTCGGAGGCGGGGATGGAGGCCCTGCGAGCCCTCGGGCTGAGCCGGACAGTGGTGGTCAGCAGCCTCCGGAGATCCTGGGATCTCACTCGCCCTGAGAGAGGAGAGGCTCTGCTTCCCCAGCCAACCCCATCCGGGCGCCCGTGTGCCTAGAGTGCAACTTCTCAGGCTCCGTGCAGAGCCCATCCGACTTAGCAGCGACCCTGGAGGCCCCCAGCGTCCTGTTTGATAACCCGCTGCAGAGCTGGGCGGAACCGCCCGGGAGGTTTTCAGTGTCTCTTTCCTGGGGTGCCCTGAATGTCTCTCCAAGACCTCGAATTTCCCAAGCTGGCTAGTTTTGTCAGCTCACTCTGTCAACCCTGCTTCCCCCTACACCTGTTAATTCCCTCTAATTAAGAAAAAAAGCAAATCTTAACATTCATACACAGCTTTGGGGAAGAAAGGAATAATTGTCACAGAATTAAAAAGAGGAGGATGCTGCAGAAGCAAAAAGTGCTAGTTACTGACAATTAGGAAGGAAGCTATGCTCACAGATACATCAAAAATTGTACCAGCATTTACACTGTTGCTCTCAACCAGATGGTTTATTTACACTGTAGTTTGTCACATGAAAAGCCAGAGATAAAATGGGTACCTACACATGTGGGCCTCCATGGGTCTGGGCTTCATGCAAAGACATTTAGTTCAAGTGAACAGACTGGGGCATTGTCCTGGGTACGCCCCTCATCCCCACCATGGGCTCAGCGCCTGAGCGCCTTCCTGGGGTTCATGAAGCCTCCTCCAGGTGAGCCGGGCTGCCCGCCTCTTCTTGTGTCTCCTTGCAGGATGGGGCAGTCAGAGCTCCAAGGTGCACATTCACCATAGCACATGGCTCCACTTCCCTGGGCACAACCTGCGCTGGATCCTGACCTTCATGCTGCTCTTCGTCCTGGTGTGTGAGATCGCGGAGGGCATCCTGTCTGATGGGTGAGTGACTCAAGAGGACCGCAGAGAGCGGGTCTCTTCCAGGGTGCCTCCCGAAAGGCCCAAGGAGACCCCAGCTCACCTGCATTCCATGAGCCGATATGGTTTCATTTGCTAATAAATTCAGCAACCGTTTACCTAACATACGTGTGCCAGGCTCTCTGTGCCAGGCACTGGGGACTGAGAATCATGCCCTACCCAGAACTACACACCAAGACCCAGGGAAATAATCCTAGAATTTATTAGAGTACCATAGCTCCTGTGGTTTTACTCAGCCTCTCCCACAGACTGCTGGAGTTACCTTCTCAGCGCAAAAATCACTTTTGCTTGAAATCTTTCCTTGGCTCCCAGTTGTTTTCAAGGTCCCAGGTGCTTAGCCTGGCATCCAGGTTCCTCACAGTTGGACCTCCCTGTCTCGAGCCTCATTCCCAAAGGCCTTCTCCCCATGCCCACCTTTCCCAGGGCCTCACAGCATACTCTCCACAACTCTGCCACTGCACAGACCATACTCTATGTTCTCATCTGTATCTACCCTAAGCCAGAAAGGCCTCAAGTTGGAAGCTGCATTTTACTCATCTTTGTATTCACCGTGCAAGGCACATGAGAAAGTTCCATAGACTCTTAGTGACTCCTTAAGAGACTAAATGAAATAATCTTGCAAGTAAGTACTCTGGGAGGATAAAGGAAGGCAGATTGGGCAAGCTTCATGGTTGAGGGGCCTTCTGAGCTGAATCTGGAAGGATGACTAGGGTTCTGAGGAGCAGAGGAATTCCAGAGAGGGTGGGAACATTGAGGCAGTGCAGCGGGGCTAGTGTGAAACACACCAGAGCTGTGAAGGCTGAGGCTTGGACACTGAGGGCATCTCCAGGAAGGTTTCCAACGCCAGGCTGAGTGTTTGAGTTGAATTTTGCAGGCAGTTTAGAAGCGATGTAATCAGCACAGCACTTGGAGGTGAGAACTTGAGAGCAGGGTGGCAGCAGTGAGTAGCTGGAGGTAGAAACAGCACCTAGGAGGTGACTGCGGTAGTCTAGGTGAGAGATGACTGCAGCTGAAAGTGGTGTGTCAGCAGTTGGGGGTGCAGACAAGGAGGAGGTGAGCAGCCATCACATTGGCTGCTCACATTAAGGAAGAAAGACTCCCTGGGTGAAGTGGTGGTAGAATGTGGTGGGCATTTGGCTTAAATAGCTGAGGTCCAACCCTTCTGAGCAGGGGTTGCTCAGACTATGCCCAGCTTCCACTCCTGCCAACCCTGGCTCCTGGAGTTGGATGGCAGGGGGAGGGGATCGGGGATTCCCACCCTCATTGATACACATACTCCCTCACCCTCTGTTCACACTGCATCCTGGCTTCAGAGATAATCTCTGTGATAACTGCTTGCCTTGGGCTTCCAAAGCCCAAGGGATGAGCAGGACAAGAATGCATACTGCCACATAACTAGCAGGTGAATTCTGCCTCCTGCCTTCTATCCCAGCACCCTTTCCAAAGCAGCGCAAATGCTAGAGAGGGGAGGGCTGCCTTGTGAGCCCTGGGGCCAGAAGATACTCACTGGGCTATAATGAACAAAGCAATGGAAAGAAAACATCATTTCTGTAGAGAAGGTAGACCTTGGTCTTCACCAGCATATCTGCTATGCCACGTACCAACTGTGGGGCTTTGGACAAGCCACTCAGCCTTCCTGGGCCTCACTTTCTCTACCTGTGAAATGAGCTTCATAATCCTTGCCTGACCTGCTTCATAGGAGAGTCCAGGATGATATTAGAGCATGGAGAGGGTGCAGAGTGCAGAGTGGCAGAGCCCTGGGCAGAGAGCACACTCCCAGGATGTGGGAGACTGGAAAGAATCAGGCTGGGGACTCCTTCCTGCTGGTTGTTCAGCAGTCCCTCCTGTGTGGGCAGCACCTGTATCCCAAACCTCTCTACGCTCAGTGCAAATCGCCGTCAGCTCCCCAGAGGGTGGGTCAGCTCCTCAGATGGGCACTTGTCACCTGGTGTCTGCTGGTTTCCATCTGTAGCCTACACCCCTGGACAGGCAAGCATGAAAGAGGGACATGGGAAGGGAGTCAGACTGGAGGAGAAGCCATAGTCCCTGCCTTCTGACACCCCCAAAAACCACCCTGTAAAACCACCCTGGGTTTACAGACTTGCTGAGAAGTCTATAGGGCAGATAAAGAGGAGGTGTTAAAGCAGTGGTCTTCGAGTATAAGCCTCTTTTGGGCTTCCCAGATGGTGTTAGTGGTAAAGAACCTGCCTGCTAATGCAGGAGACACAGGAAACATGGGTTCGATCCCTGGGTAGGGAAGATCCCCTGAAGGAGGGCATGGCAACCCATTCCAGTATGCTTGCCTGGAAAATCTCATGGACAGAGAAGCCTGGCAGACCACAGTCCATGGGGACACAAAGAGCCAGACACGAAGGAAGTGACTTAGCACATATGCAAGGCGTCTTATACTGATGAATTAAGGTGTGAAGTGAAGTGAAGTTGCTCAGTCGTGTCCGACTCTTTGCGACCCCATGGACTGTAGCCTACCAGGCTTCTCAGTCCATGGGATTTTCCAGGCAAGAGTACTGGAGTGGTTTGCCATTTCCTTCTCCAGGGGTCTTCCCAACCCAGGGATCAAACCTGGGTCTCCCGCATTGGAGGCAGATGCTCTATTCATAGGGCTTCTTGTCTTCCTTTAAGGATTATTTCTCTGTGGTGCTCTGAATTTAGAACAACCAAAGGTTTTTAGGTTATTTAGAAAAATTTTTTCTTAACATAGAATGTTTTCCCAGACCAGCATAAACTGGAAAAAGCCCTGTAGAAACTTTTACCTAATTTGTTACCTAAGTCAGTATGTATTATTCAGTAAAGCAGCCAAAAATCTGTTTAAGTCATGTCATAAAATAGTTATTTCAATTATGGTTATTCATTGTCATTTTATCTTATAAAATATTTATTATTTTTACCTTCTACTGCAAACAGAAGACTGTATTTAAACTTATGAAATAACATTTTAAATGTCACTTAAAATCTATGCAGGAGTACAGAGTTTTTCAAAATCCTTTCTTTTTAAAAAATGTTCTATGTATTTCTTTTAAAAATATTTATTTGTTATTTATTTGTCTGTGCCAGGTCTTAGTTGCAGCATGGGGGCTCTAGTTCCCTGACCAGGGATCGAGCCCAGGCTCCCTGCACTGGGAGCGTGGTGTTTAGCCACTGAACTGCCAAGGAAGTCACTTCAGAGTTATCTGAAGGAGTACAGAGGCAAGAGTTCTGAAGGCCCTCTGGGCAGGGTGTTGGCTGTTCCCAGTGTCCCCACTAGTGACTGCCTCGTACCTCCTATAACAGTGTGAAGACCTTGTGCTGAGGCTATCCACTAATCAAGGCTTGAAGAATATCAACGTTTACAGTCTCATTTACCAAGAAATCCGGAAGCCACTTTTTTTAGTTGGTGTGGTGGCTTAGTGATGGCATCAGGACCCCACCTTCTCTGCATTCTGGTTTCAGGGTAGAAGCTTTGCAGCTGTGACTGCCAAGGCCGGCTTCCCTCTGCCAGATTCTGTAAGCATGAACCCAGGGAGAGAAGACCATGAGTTTCAAAGCCTGAACACCAAACCCTCATAGCATCTCCGTGTGAACCCTGGGCCCCTTATTTAATAGACGTGTTTGGGGTACTGCCAAGCAGAGCTGCCATCATATAGCTGCCATGCGTGTGCTCTGGAGGCCACACTGCATGCTGTGCCCTAAACACGAGGCCGGGGCTACTCTGTCGAGGTCTGGTGCAGCTCACCCGCATCTCCTCTCTCCTCTCTTGCCCTCCCCTCAGGGTGACCGAGTCCCGCCATCTCCACCTGTACATGCCGGCCGGGATGGCGTTCATGGCCGCTGTCACCTCTGTGGTCTACTATCACAACATCGAGACCTCCAACTTCCCCAAGCTGCTGATCGGTAGGGAAGCGGGAGGGGTGAGAAGGGGAGGGAATAGGGACTTCCATTTGTTCCTGTGCCAGGCGCTGTTCTAGGCACTAGAGGTTCAGAAGTGGAGAAAAATCCCTGCCATTGCGGAGCCTCCAGTCTGGTGGAGGAGACCCACAAAGGCAGTAGACAAACAAGTAGTGATGATGCTAAGAACACAAAGTATGGTGAGGGGCAGAGAGGAAAGGCCGTGTTGCTGTCTGTATAGGGTGCTTGGAGGAGGCCTCTGGTAAGAGTGGGCATGCAGACTTTGTGGGGGTAGATGTTGCATGCAAATGGTAAAGCAAGTTCGAAGTCCTTCTGATAGGAGCACACTTGGCAAAGAAGCTGGTGTGGGCTGAGGCAAACGCGGGGAGAATGGTTGAAGGTTAGGTCGGGGGCCAGGAGAAGAACAGAAGACTCCAGGCTCTGGGCCTGGGCACCTGCGTGAGCAGTGTGTTAGTGACCACTGTGGCAAAGGAGCAGGAGTTGGGGCATTTAAGCCACACTGAGTTGAAACAGCCGGCTCAAGTGTCAGGCAAGCAGATAAACAAGTTGGGCACTCAGGGGAGGTCCGGGGCAGTCATGGCTTTGTGGGTGGCATGTAAAACTTGAGCCCAGATGCGGTAAGCTTTAGCAAAGAGAAGGGCCCCAGGACCAGAGCCTGCGGTTTGCCAACGTTTAGGAGTGCCCGCTTAGACCTTCTGCGCCGTGTGGCCAGGGTCCCAAGCAGAAACAACAGTGATGACTGTTGACCTTTATTGAGGCTGTACTATGTGCCAAGCTCAATGCTAAGCTTCCTCCATGCATCATCTCACTTAACCCCCACACTCTCCCTCTTGTACTGTTGCTATCCCCACTTTACAGACGTGAACACTGAACTCAGAGAGGTTACACATAATGACAGCGAACACTCATTTAGCACCTTCTATGTGTCAGGCACAATCCTAACCATTTTACATGTGTTAACTCCATTTAATCCTCACAACAACTCTATGAGGGAGGTACCATTATTACCCTTTTGCAGATCAGGAGATCAAGACTCAGAATTTAAGTGGTTTGCTGTAGTCTCCCCAGCTAGTCAAGGGGTAAAACCCAGGTTAGAACCCAGGAGTCTGGGACCCAGGCAGGCTCTTAAAATGAATGAAGCTGTGTGTCTAAAAGTCCTCAGGCTGTGTTGGAGCCGAGGTATAAATCCACAGATCTTCCTCTGTGTGAGGCTCCGTCTGCATGTCTAAGGCCGGGCTGTACATCTTACTGTTAAGCTGTGGTCAGACTGTGTGTCATTAAGTCAGACCATGAGTTTTAGAAGTCACAGCATTAATTGACATCTGGAGTCTGGAACTCTCTATAATAAGCCAGAGACAGCCTGGTGTCATGAGTGGGAAGGGGGTGCTTCCCAAACCTGTCTCAGGTCTACCTTCCTGGTAAGGTGGGAGCTGCACTCCATGAGGATCGTCCAAGAGATGTCCTCACCCCAGCGGCCCCCATGTGAGTATGCTTGGGGGACTGAGGGGCAGCAGGTGGAGAGATGTTAAATACAAGCTTCAGAGAGCCTCTCGCACCAGTGTCTGAAGCAGCTTCTTATGCATAGACCCCTCCTTAATCACCAGGCCCAGCTGACCAGTGCCCCTGGAAACACCCTATCTGGGCATCTGGCAAGTTCATTTTGTCATTCCCCAGAAAGCATATAATATTCTCTCCCTAAAGCACAAATTGGGCTTCCCCTGCTCAGCAGTAAAGAATCTGCCTGCCAATGCAGGAGACACAGTTTCAATCCCTGGGTTGGGAAGATCCCCTGGAGAAGGGACTGGCAACCCACTCCAGTATTCTTGCCTGGGAAATTCCATGGACAAAGGGGCCTGGCGGGCTACAGTCCACGGGGTTGAAAGAGTCGAATACGACTTAGTGTCTCAACAACAATGAAGCACAAATTACCACCCTTGAACGGACCTGTCCTTCTCCAAGGAACAAGGACTAACTCCCTCCATTCCCCTTAGGTAGAGTTTTGCTCTCCACAGAGCTGGAAGTTCTAGAACAGGGGAAAGTAAAGAGGATGCACCCATGGGCTTCAGGGCAGTGGGTATAAGAACTGTCCTTCTGTGGAGGCTACTGTCTGGTCACAGGTCTGGAGTCCTGCAGAAAGTGAACCGGGATACAGCTTACAGTGTCTCGAGAAGTAACCTTGTTCGTGGACCTGGGTGAGATCAGGAGGTATTCTATGAGGAAGTCATATTTGAGATGAAAACGGAAGATAGGTAGGAACTAGTTGGGGAAAGGGACAGGGAAATGCTTCAGACGGAAGGCGTGGCATGTACAAAGGCCCAGACGCAGAAGAAAGAAAGCATATTAGGAAATCTGGGGTCGGGGAGGGAAGGAGTGCTAGAGTGCAGAAGGCAGAAGGGAGCTGAGCTGTGAAGGCTAGAGTGGCAGGTGGGGCAGGACCTTGAAGGCCACACCACAGGCGTTGGTCTTTATCCCAAGGACAATGGGAAGCCATTGAGGATATGTATCATAAAACTTATTTTAATCACTTTTCAATGTATACTTCAGTGGCATTCAACACATTCACCTTGTTGGGTAACTATCACCACCATCCATCTCCAAAACTCTTTCATTTTCCCCTTAAACAATAACTGTACTCATTAAACAATAACTACCCTCAACCCTTCAAAGCTGGCATTCTACTTTCTGTCTCTGTGAATTTGACTACTTTAGGCTCCTCATTTAAGTTAAATCGTACACTATTTTTCCATTCGTGACTGGTTCATTTAACTTTGTTTTATATTCTCAAGATTCACCCATTTGTAGCACGTGTCAGAAAGTTCTTCCTCTTTAAGGCTGAATGACATTCCATTGTGTGTGTCTCTTTGTGTGTGTGTGTATATATATATATATATATATTGTGGTGCAGAGGTTAAAGCGTCTGCCTGCAATGTGGGAGACCTGGGTTCGATCCCTGGGTCGGGAAGATCCCTTGGAGAAGGAAATGGCAACCCACTCCAGTATTCTTGCCTGGAGAATCCTATGGACGGAGGAGCTTGGTGGGCTACAGTCCACGGGTCACAAAGAGTCAGACATGACTGAGCGACTTCACACTTTCACACACACACACATATATATATATATTCCGTTGTATATACACATCTTGTTGTATATATATATTTTATATATATACCATATTTTGTTTATACATTCATCCATAAGCAGTTGGGTTGCTTCCACCTTTTGGCTACTACAAATTATGCTGTTATGAGCATGGGTAGGTTGAGGTCATATTGTATTGGTCTGTGGAGGGTGAGAGGGGAAGTGGGGAAACCCTGAGAAAGCTCTAAAGGTCGTCCAGGGGAGACACGATGGTGGCAACCCAGGTGGCCACCTGGATGGACAGAAGTGGATGGATTCCAGATAATTAGGGAGTAAAACAGAGTTTGGTAATAGGTAGGATGTGGGGGTGAGGGAGTAGAGAAAGAAAGAAGGAGCAGAGGTAATGAGAATTCAGAGGGGTGTTTTTTTATTATTTTACTTGTTTAACTTTTTATTTTCTTTTGGAGTATAGTTGCTTAGCAATGCTGTGGTAGGTTCCAGGGAATTCAGAGTTTAAAGCTCAGCAGCAGTCCCCGTGCTGTTCTTTCCCCTCTCCCGTTCTCTCAGACAAGCCCTAAGCTTTCACCGAGCGCTGCTGTATCTGCCGGAAGGCTGAGTGCTCAGCACTGTAGGGTGGGGTTGTGGGCTTAGTCCCGGGTCCACCACTAACTCCCTGTGTGACCTTGACAAGACGCTCAAGCTCTCTGAGCCTCAGTCTCCCAATCTGGACAGGAATAGTAAGTCCCTGGCTAAGTCCTAGGGTTCTTATAAAGATCAAATCAGATCCTGTCTGTTAAGCATTAGAGGCTAGACCAATCTGAGACGTATTTACAAGTCTGGTCCCAGTAGGAAACCCTCACAAAGGCCTCCAGAGCTTTGGTGCCTGGGATAGAGTCTGTTGGGAGAGTATAGGTGTGGAGGCAGAGGTATGGCATCCAGCTAGGGGATTCCTTGTGACTCGGAGACCAGACTAAGCTGAGAGACACCATCCAGACTTGAGAGCTGGGACCAGAGCAGACACTCCTGCCCTCTATCCTGATGTTCTCGCTCGGGGACCTGAGATAGGTGGCGTTTGCCCCTTCCCAATTCAGTGTCTCAACCTAGTTCCCGGCCCAGAGCCAGGCTGAGACAGACTGCAGCTTTTGTCCCCAAGAGATGCCCTGGCATTCGTGTCCAGGCCCACCCAGGGATGAAAGGCAGGGTGATGGTCTTCTTCCCTCTCTGTGATTCCTCTAGAGAAGAGCTCTAGGTATTTAGGCTGACCTTATATCATATGTAAGATCCCATACGTCATATATCGTAAACCGTATGACTCTAGGGACCAAGGGGGAAAGACTGCCTGTGCTAAAGCACTCCCTAAAGAGGGACTTAATTACTGCTCTCTTTTGTCATCACCAGTAAGCCAAAACTGGCTGGTTTATTGGTGGATTTGAATGGGGCAGATAGGAATTTAGAGGATAGAATCCACCGATGGCTTTTGATTATTTATGGTTCCAGGTCTGAAGTCTGGAGATAATAAATATATTAACACCTGATATCCAAAGAGCACCCAGTGTGTGCCAGGCTCCCTGTGCTAAATGCTTTCCATACATTGCTCACAACAGCCTTTGAGGTAGTAATATTATTATTCCCATTTATGGATGAGGAAACTGAAGCCTAGATGGGTTAAATGACTTTCCCAGGATCATGTAGCTATTAAGTCACAGAGCTGAGCCCAAGCGTATCTGGCTGCAGGCCCAGCTCTAACCACAATATGCACCGCCTCTCAGGACTGTGACTCACTTTTTTGTATCCCCCACTCCTCAGGCTCCCTGAAGAGCATCATTGTGCCATAGTGGGCTCTGGGCAAGGTGGGCCAGGGACCTAGGCCTCCACCTTCCCCCTGTCATTAGCTTGCAGTGAGCTTGGGCAGGTCCCCTCCTCTCTCTGGGCCTCAGCTTTCTCATCTGTAAAATTAAAGGACTAGATTGAAGGACCTTTAAGATATTCCCAGACTGGGGGTTCCACAAGGAAGCCATTTTAAGGTGGAGCCTACATGTATTAGGCATTAGGCTAGCCTGGTTATGCCACTTAATGGCTGTGGACCTTGGATCAGTTACTAAACCTTTCTGATTCCTATATCTGTTTAACTGAGGGTGATGGCTTTTGTGAGAAATAAATGAGATAAATATGTTTAAAGTGCTTATTTGACACAGTGCCTATAACTTAGCTAAATTCAAGAAATAATTTCACTATTTTTCTTCTTATTATAAAGGAAAATTTGGCTGACCACCTTGACTTGTAGGATTGTTATTATTTCTGAACATGCCTGTCATGAATGTTTTAATGTATGCACATTGCTTCTCTGGTAGCTCAGACAGTAAAGAATCTACCTGCAATGACCTGGGTTCAATCCCTGGGTGAGGATGATCCCCTGGAGAAGGGCATGGCAACCTGCTCCACTATTCTTGCCTGAGAATTCCATGGACAGAGGAGCCTGGTGGGCCACAGTCCATAGGGTCACAAAGAGTCAGACATGAATGAATGACTAACACCTTCACTTTCACTGTCTCAAAATTATATACTCTTACATTCACACACACAGACATCTCTCACAGTGAGTGTGCTTGGCCACAGGCACACCTCCTCCCTGACACACTTTTCTGTCCTCTTGCGCACACTTGTGCACACGTGAGTGCACGCATGCACATATGTGTACACACGCCCTCCGTGCTCTCTCGCCTCTCCCTGCAGCCCTGCTAGTCTACTGGACCCTGGCCTTCATCACCAAGACCATCAAGTTTGTCAAGTTCTACGACCATGACATCGGCTTCTCGCAGCTGCGCTTCTGCCTCACGGGGCTGCTGGTAATCCTCTACGGGATGCTTCTCCTCGTGGAGATCAACGTCATCAGGGTGAGGGTAAGCAGGCCCCCAGGGCTGCCACCCCCCTGCGGACACACCTGGGCCAGGGCAGGGCTGCTGATCAGGGTCCTGCCCCTGGATGTGGGCCACCACCCTGCTTCTTAGCCAAGTCCTAGGAGTCAGGAGAAGGCAAAGGCAACCCACTCCAGTACTCATGCCTGGAAAATCCCATGGAGGGAGGAGCCTGGTAGGCTGCAGTCCATGGGGTCGCTAAGAGTCAGACATGACTGAGCGACTTCACTTTCACTTTTCACTTTCATGCATTGGAGAAGGAAATGGCAACCCACTCCAGTGTTCTTGCCTGGAGAATCCCAGGGACGGGGGAGCCTGGTGGGCTGCCGTCTCTGGGGTTGCACAGAGTCGGGCACGACTGAAGCGACTTAGCAGCAGCAGCAGCAGAAGGAGTTAGCTTCTTTTACCTGTCCTCACAAGGAGAGTTGAGGCCAGTGAGGGATGTTGCAGGAGGAACATTCCATCCAGCCCAGCAGCCGTCTACCCCAGGCTCCCAGGGGGAGAGGAGGTGGCAGCCAGGGCTATAGGATTCTGGGTTTAATAGAGAGGAAATAAAACTTCAGGTTCTGGCTTCTCTGAGTTTGATTTTTTTTTTCTTTTTGAGGTGGGGGGGCTTGTTTTATTTTAATGTATTCATATAATTACACATGAATTAGTAAATGTGGTAAGTGTGGCTGCATACATATCTTTTGAGTTTGGGGTTTTGGGTTTTTTTTTATCATTTTGGCTTGCTCCCTTTCCCTCTCTGAAATTCTTCCCTTCCCTTCCCTCAACCTGTCCCTCCCCAGGTAACCCAGATTAACATTCTAGCATATATCCTGTCATTCTTTTTATTAAATAATGTGCTACATGCTTGCATCTGTTAAGGATATCTCCTTAACATAAATATGTATTGTTTCTTTCAGTGTTTGTTTTATAAAAATGGGATCATCTTATATGTAGCTTTTTACATCTTGCTTTTCTCATCTATCAGATATCTCTCAGGACTCCCTCCAAGTCTAGTACGGTTAATTTAGTTTTCTTAATGGCTGCATAATATTCCATTGTGTGATTGAGCCATTTCCCTATCGATGAGCATTCACTTTGTTGCCAAATTTTTGCCATCACAAATAATGGCATATTAAACATACTTGTATCTATGTAAAGCTGCTTCTGTTTCTATGGGAGGGAATCCAAGGAGCAGAGTTGCTGGCCTGTGTATTTGAAATGTTAATTGATGTTGCAGATTGCCTTTCAGAAATGCTGTAATCTACCAGCAATGAATTAGAAAGCCCTTTCCCTTCCTCCAACCAGCAATGTGGGCTATGCTGCTGCTGCTAAGTCGCTTCAGTCGTGTCCGACTCTGTGCGACCCCAGAGACGGCAGCCCACCAGGCTCCCCCGTCCCTGGGATTCTCCAGGCAAGAACACTGGAGTGGGTTGCCATTGCTTTCTCCAATGCATGAAAGTGAAAAGTGAAAGTGAAGTTGCTCAGTCGTGTCCGACTCCTAGCGACCCCATGGACTGCAGCCCACCAGGCTCCTCTGTCCGTGGGATTTGCTAGGCATGAGTACTGGAGTGGGTTGTCATTGCCTTCTCCGAATATGGGCTATAGCCATTCCTAATTTGGGCCAGTCTGATGAGTGTGAAATGCTACTTTAATTTGCATTTCTCTGACTCCTCTGCTTTTAGTTGGTGATTTGCAGGGTACACAGGCTTTCATATTCTCTGCCTCCACTGACCCTCACAGCACTGCTGTGATTCAAGTAAAATCCCCTTTTAAGATGAGACATTAGATGAGGTTTGTCCAAAGATACCTTGCTAGTAAGTGGAGGGGGCAGAATTCGAACCCAGGTCTGCATGACTCCACATTCTACAAACCTATATGAAGATGGTGGTTTCTTCAGATTTGTAGGAGAGAGAAGATGGCATATGGGAGACCCCTGCTCTTGCCCAACCCAACCCAGCCCAGGGGATTCAAAGTAGGACCTCGATGAAGAGTTATGAGTCAGGAGGCCCTGGCACTGGTGGTCAAGAGGAGTTGGGGGAGTCTTTTTCCTGGGAAGAGGCAAATTATGGCCCGACCTGTTAGAAGTCAAGGGTGGGACGACACAACCCCAGGTCTCTGCTGGGACAAAGTAGAGGTGATGAGAAGCTGTACTTACCCTTCCCTGGTGTCCCGTGTGCCCACAGAGGTACATCTTCTTCAAGACACCAAGGGAGGTGAAGCCGCCAGAGGACCTGCAGGACCTGGGGGTGCGCTTCCTGCAGCCCTTTGTGAACCTGCTGTCCAAAGGCACCTACTGGTGGATGAACGCCTTCATCAAGACTGCCCACAAGAAGCCCATCGATCTCCGAGCCATTGGAAAGCTCCCCATAGCCATGCGGGCCCTCACCAACTACCAGCGGCTCTGCGAGGCCTTCGATGCCCAGGCGGTCAGTGGGGGCATGGTCACGCTGTCCATTCCCTGCCCTCTGGTTTAGCACCACAGACAGGGAGCTCAGAAAGCATCAGGTCAAACCTCTGATGGGACAGTGGGGAAACTGAGTCCCCTGAGGGAAAGAGGCTTGCCCTAAGTCACACAGTGAACCATGGAGAAGTCCAAGACCAAAGATCCATAGGACAGTCACAGCTGGAATGGTCCTCACAGTTTAGATCACCCAGCCTAACACTTTCTTTGTCCATGTGGGAAAACTGAGGCTCTAGAGGGAGGTAACCCTACTGGATTTCCCGTGTCGTGTGGTCTTTCTTCTGGAGCTCAGTGACTGTACAGGTGGGGACTGTCACCCATTTGGAGAGCAAGGGCATTAGTGGCCTAATCCTTGCAGTAACTCTATGAGTTAGGCCAGAAGGCACCTCCTCAAACCACTGATGAGGAAACTGAGGCCCTGAGAAAGGCCATACCTCCCCAGAGCTAGCCTACCTCTGGCAGGTGGCAGAGCCGGTCACCTGACTCCCAATCCAGTGCTCGTTCACTGCCTCTGCCCTAGCATTTCAGAGGAAAACACCAAGACAGACACGGTGGCATTGGACTGACATATGCCACGCCCTCGTCATGGCACTGTGCTCACCGCACAGTCCCTGCCCAGCCATGTGACCTTGATCCATCACCTGGCCTCAGTTTCCCTATCTGGACCACGTTAGGTCTCTATTTGGACCCACACAACCATGCACTTGGTGGCTCCATAATTTCTTTCCTGAGTCCACCTTTTTGCAGCAGACGCAGCCACTGGGTTTCTCTAGGCAGCAGGATTCCCTGGGAGGCTGGGCCCTGCTGTAAATGGGCCCTCAGCCACTCTGACTCTGTCTCTCTGGGCAGCGGAAGGACACGCAAAGCACACAAGGTGCCCGGGCCATCTGGCAGGCCCTCTGCTGTGCCTTCGGGAGGCGCCTGGTCCTCAGCAGCACGTTCCGCATCTTGGCTGACCTGCTGGGCTTCGCCGGGCCACTGTGCATCTTTGGAATCGTGGACCACCTTGGGAAGGAGAATGGCGTCTTCCAGCCCAAGGTAGGCTCCCAGGGGGAGAGCAGGGCGCCCTCAGCAAGGTTTTCACTCACTAGTGAGAACAGGCAAGAGGTTGATGTGTGTGAGAGTGGCTGCACAGGGCAGTTCCTCACCATGCAGAGCGCTTAGCAATATCTGTCTCTAGGAGATGTCTGCACCTGGTCAGCAGACATGCTAGAAAGTAAGCTTGTGCCCCTAGAGAATTTATGGTGCCCTACGCTTTTGACTTGGCAACTAAACAGCAGCATACTGTAATCACCGTAATACTTCTCTCGGTTATGACATCACTCAGAAAGTTGCAGGAGGTGTCTAAAGTGTTTATTTATTAGTTTTTAATTTATGCTATCTTAAGACTCTCGATAACTCTTACGGGATCTCTCTTCTCCAGTTTTGTATGCTCATAGCACTTGAGGCTCTGCGGGCCACTTTGGGGGCTGCTGTTGTGGGGAGGAAAATGGGAAAGCTCCACCTGTGGGGCTTTTTCTCCCTCCACCCCAAATTTTGTTAAAAGATGCCCCAGTTTTATTAACATGTTAGAACTTCCCGTTAAAATTTCTTTTTAAAAAAAGAATCCCGTGTCTTAAAAGTAATATAAACCCATTGGACTAGATGATACCCAATGGTCTTTTCGGCTCTAAAGATGCTACAAACTGAAATTTGCCAGGCAACAGAGACAGAAAATGTTTCTGGGGCTTGTTTTCCTTCCTCGGGGCAGTAGCATTCACTCTGGGGGTGAGGGTGGAGCACTTAATTCTTTCATCTGTTTCTTTGCGGCTGCTTAGGTTTGTTGTTGTTGTTGTTCAGTAGCTCCGTCACTTCCGACTCTTTGGGACCCCCACAGACTGCAGCACGCTGGTACTTCCCTGTCCTTCATTATCTCCCAGAGTCTGCCCAAACTCATGTCCATTGAGTCGATGATGCCAGGTTTAGATGGCCACAAAATGGAAAACTTTTCGCCTCTAATAAGATTCAGAGTCTTATTTCCCCAGCAGGAACATCATTATAACCTTTTAACCACAAATAGACAGTCCAAAAATGATGCAGGTAATTACTGATTAGGGATCTGATTACTAATTTACGACTTCCCCTTGTGTAGTGTTATCCATCTCATGGGTTCCAAAACTGCAGATACCATGTAATTCCCAGGAGGTGCATATGAATTTTTTTCCAGAGACATAATTAATCAGCTGAGCACTTTTGGCCAGAAATATGAGACACTCTAAGTCTGTGTGATTTACTCAACAAACAATTATTGAGCCGTACCATGTGCCAGACCTGGGTAAGACTGTGAGAGTATAGAAACAATGGTTATGATGAGGAAGATTCATAATAACAACCACCGATTGACTGCTTAATACATATCCATGTGTTATCTCATTGAATCCCTAAAACAGCCTTTTAGGGTAAGTTGTTTTTTTTTTTTTGTAACAGCATTTTGAGAATAATTGACAAACCATACAACTTATAAGGTAGGTATCTTTAATTCCCCATTTTACAGATGAATAACTTGGGGCTCAAAGAGGTTAAGTAACTTTTTTTAGGGTCTCTCAGCTAGTTAGTGACAGAGTCAGGATTTGAAACCAAGTCTCTTTTACTCCATAGTCTGGGCACTTAAAGTCATGATGTTAAATTGATTATTGTTATCAAGTCTTCATCTGTGGCCTCAAGGAATAGGGAACCAAATGGAAGAGAGAGAAATCTAAATAAAATATTTTAAGTGTGCTAAGTCACTTCAGTCATATCCAACTCTTTGCAACCCTATGGACTGTAGACAGCCAGGCTCCTCTGTCCATGGGATTCTCCAGGCCAAGAATTCTGGAGTGGGTTGCCGTGCCCTCCTCCAGGGGATCTTCCCAACCCAGGATCTAACCTGTGTCTCTTATGTCTCCTGCACTGGCAGGCAAGTTCTTTACCACTAGCGCCACTCATGTGTTAAATACTGCTACTTAGAAGTAGATACAAGGAACTATGGGAAAAGGAGTAATTAACTCAGCCAGTGACCATGACAGCTTCGAAAAGGAGAAGATATTTGAATGGGGCCTTGACAGATGAGTAGGAGTTACCTAGGCTAAGATGGGTAGATTTCTTGTTCATTTAAGGATGTGAGAACTATTAACTTGGGAATAAATTTCATGAAAACTTTACAGTACTTCACAATTTTTTCACTTTTAAAAATGTTTAAATAATGCATCAATTTCTTTAAAAGACTAACATGAGAAAGACTTTAAAAAAAAAAGAAAAGAAAAGATTATTAGGACTCTTTTTGCTTATTTAGACTTCAGTGGCTCTTGAGACCTTCTCTGGCTTTTGAGCTGCTGAACTTTATTTGGCCTGTTTCTTTTGTAAAAAAAAGTGTCACCTTCAGCTTCAGTCTAACCATAAATGGAAAAAAAAAAAAAAAAAAAATGTTAGTTACTCAGTCTTGTATGACTCTGTAATTCCATGGATTGTAGCCCGCCAGGCCCTCTGTCCATGGGATTCTCCAGGCAAGAATACTGGAGTGGGCTGCCATGCCCTCCTCCAGGGGATCTTCCCGACCCAGGGATCAAACCCAGGTCTCCTGCACTGCAGGCAGATTCTTTATATCTGAGCCACCAGGGAAGCCATAGGAGATTCCCAAATACTCCACACTGATAAGCCTACAGCAGTATGGAGCCGATTGTTAGCATTAGGGGAAAGTGACACCAGCCAGAGCCCTTATCAGCTTGTCCACATCATCTTCTTCATCTTATGTTTCCCTAAACTCTTACACCAGTCTCCTAAGAACTCTGGGGCCAGATGTATCAAAGAAATGGTAAGAACAACACTTAGAATACTAGTTCATTTGAGTGTTAACTTTGCCTTCTCTTCTCACTTTGTTTGTACACAAACCCTGGGATTTGCTGCCCTCTCATTGGAATGTTCTTGTCTCAGTTACTTGTCAGCACATAAATCATCGAGACAGATGGCTCTGCCTCAGTGGCAGCAGGTCTTATCAAATTTAATATTTGTTCCTGGCAGCCCAAATGCAATCAGCAAATTACAGACATAGAAACGAGAGTTGAAAGTAAATATCGTCTCCAATGTCAGCAACAGAGAGTCCTCAGTCGTGTGGTTGCCTGGGATATGCCTTAATTCTCATGTAGTAGGGGAAAGTGAAGTGAAATTGCTCAGTTGTGTCCAACTCTTTGCGACCCCATGGACTGTAGCCTACCAGGTTCCTCCTATGGGATTTTCCAGGCAAGAATACTGGAGTGGGTTGCCATTTCCTTCTTCAGGAGGTCTTCCCGACCCAGGGATACAACTCGGGTCTCCTGCATTGTAGGCAGACGCTTTACCGTCTGAGCCACCAGGGAAGGTATAGTGGGGGAAAGGGTCATTTATTGAAGTTATTTGGTTCACCACCACCCCCTGCCTCCCAGTGGCTCTCACCCAGAGAGACAGGTGCTATCTTGGTCTTCATGAACAGAGAAGAAAGCTCTCTAGCTGTGTTTAACAACCCTCTCCTGAGAGAGCCCTTCTTCCCGTTCAACCTGAATCCATCCTGCTGCAGTCAGCGCAGCCGGGCACCCACTGTTTACTCTGTTATCAGTAGCTGCCCTGTCGTCTCTTCCCTTGCCAGGATACTCACAGTTGGCAAGAAATCTTGCCACCCTTGGCATCCTCAAGGACAGGCATTTCTTATTTCTTCTTTTATTACTGGAAGTGTCATATGGCCTGCTAGGTCCCCAACACTCCTGTCCCCACCATCACTCCCCAGGGAGCGCTGGGACCCAGGCCCTGCAAAACCCCTGATAGATCTCTTTCCAGCCCCCTCTCTCACCCAGCCCCCACGCACAATCTGTCACCTGTCTTGGACGCCTCTGATCTGGCTGGAGGGCGAGGGAATTGGATTTATAAAGAACTGCTGGCATCTAAAACTGGCCAGCCCTGCTCTAGGCTGTCAGCTGAGCAGAGGAAGGAAGAACAGTTTGGGTTTGATCTCAGGGCCAAACAAGGCTTCACACGGCCTCTAAACCTCCGTGGGAATCGTGGGTAGGTTAGCGTGTGTTTATTTCTGAATGAGTTCTCCTGGGAACTGCTTATGAGTCTTTGTGTGTGTCTTTCTGTTGTCCCGGTGTCTCTTGGTATGTCTGTTTCTGTGTGTATCTGTGTCCCCATCTGGACACCCGTATTTGTGGCTGTCACTCTGGGTACTTTGAGAACTTATACACATTTCTGTGACTGTGATGGGCTGGTCTGTTTATGACAGTGTCCATGTGGCTGCTCTGGTCTGCCATGCCTCACTAACTCCCTCTGAACTGCGAAGACATGTCTTTGATGTCACCTCCTCCAGGAAGCCTTCCTCTGATTGGATTAGATGCTCCTCTTCTGTGCTCCTGTAATATCCTATGTTTGCACCATCAAAACACCCATTTTCTTTTTCTTCAACTTGACCGTGAGTCCCCTAAGACAAGATCTGCATTGGCTGACCTCTGTGTGCCCAGCTCCATGCCTGACACCCCAGAAGCACAAGAGAAACGATTTTCAATGAAAAATGCAGACATTACCATAGACTGAGTGCTTATACTTACTACAGCCCACTCCAGTATTCTTGCCTGGAGAATCCCAGGGATGGGGGAGCCTGGTGGGCTGCCATCTATGGGGTCACACAGAGTCGGACACGACTAGAGTGACTTAGCAGCAGCAGCATACTTACTACAAATCTTTATTTTTCCACACCGTGTAACATATGGGATCTTAGTTCCCCAACCAAGGATCAAGGCAATGCTCCCTGCGTTGGGAGTGTGGAATGTTAACACTGGACCACTGGGGGAAGTCCTAAGAAAAATTTTTTACTTACATTGTTACACTGAATTGTCATAACAGCTCTCTGAAGTAGACACCCTTAATAGCTTCATCTTACATGTAAAGAAACTGAAGCTCAGAGAGGTTGAGGAACTTACTAAAAACAGTCACTAACATAATGAGTCAGAACTTGAACTCAGATATGGGCTAACCTCAAACTCTAAACCACCATGTCAAATGGTTGTGGATGGATGGGTGGGTGCCTTGGTCTATAAGGAGTCAAAGACAGTTATCAACATTTTTACCAGGGCCTTCCAGAGCTGGAACCTTATATTCTGCATGCCTTGATTGGCTCAACTGTAAAATAGGGAAATGGATAGCTTCTATAAAAAGTAGATGGGAGATGAAGATTATATGCATTGATTACTTTAAAATATATTTATTGAGTACTACTATGAAAACCCCTGGAAACAAACACAGTTTCTTCCTTGAGAGCTTGTGAAAATGTGAGACAAGGCCATCTGATCTTCCAAAGCATTTTCCACTCCTCAAATGTCAAGCTATAAGTCCTTGGCCTTTCTCTCCAGCTGTCAAGGTGCTGGGCAATGCTAGCGCCCTGACAGCCACTTGAAGCTTCCCAGGGCTTGCTGTCCACGAGCAGTATCCCTGGCCTCTGTGGCTAGTCTAGTACTTACTTCTTAATCAAAAGGTAGCTACTCTGGCCTCTATCTCTTTTATTCTATCTCTTTGAAGAAAGATTTTTAAAAAATGACCCAATGACTTACACATGCAGGCAGATTTTCATTTTAACAGGTCACAGAACTCTTGACCCAGATAAATATTATTTCTGACCCTAGGGTGTGTGCATTTTGGGGAAAGGGAGCAAGGCTTTAGCTTTAGACCAAAAATTCCAACAAATTCTAAAAAGAGAATTTGTTGCTTTATGGGAAATGTACAGATATTGATGAATGCATTTAACAAAGAACACACACGCATCAGTAACCTAAAAAATGAGTTCGGTTGATTTTTCTAGCCCTCATTCTGCAGCCTATGTGCTTCCTGATCATTGTGATATAGTGAATGTGAGCCATTCCATGGTACTTAAGAGCTTTCATATTGATTGGCGTTCTTGGGTACATAGTGTTTCCCATGAGTATCGTAATATACTTAACCATCCCTTGTGGTTACATATTTACATGAATTTTTGCCTGTTCTAACCCAGAGACAGTACATCTTTGCACATACAGCTATTTCATTATGTTATTTCCTTTGGGATAAATCCCTGACATGTTCTTTGTGGCTTTAAAATAATGGACTCCATTCTCCAGAGCTGGGTCTCTACAGAGGCTGGTAGAACAGAAGAATTCCAAGGCATGTTAAACAGGACCAAGTTTTCCCCTAGAGCAGATGCCTTCATTGTGGACCCAGAACTAGCCAAGTGGGCAGGTTTCAGCCCCTGCAAGGTCACAAGCTTGCAGCTGACAGTAGGAGACTCAAAGTTAACAGGTTGGATGGAGCTCAGGTGGTGGATCTATGGGAGCATTTCTGGCATCAGGTGGTTTCATGTTCACATCTTTTCCTGTATCAGCACGTGACCGGGGCCAGCCACTTAATCATGATGAAACTCCATTTCCTCATGTATAAAACTGGTCTAATAATGGTGTGCTTCTCACTGGGAGCTGTGAGCATTGCACCTGGTGAACACTGGGTGCTGCCCCTTGCTTCCCTGTAAGATCAGGTCTCAAACTCAGCAGCCCAATTTTAAGGTCCATTTTGCTGCTCCCGCAACCCCCACTGTCTTCCTTCTCCCTCCCCCTCTGCCTTTCCTCCTTGTGCTTTAACAGGTGAGGCAGAATCAGGGCTTCAGGTTTCAGCAGGACCCTCTTTCTAAGAGGCCTCAGTTTTCTCTATGACTGTTTCCTGCTGACCCCACAAGGGAGCAACCCTGTCCCGCAGAGGAAGGGCAATACAGTTGTAACCAGAACCAGCTCCACAGGCCTGTGAGAGCTGGTGGAAGGGCGCTGTTGAACCAAGAGGCACAATCTTTCCTACTGTCAGAAAAGTCTATGTCCAGAATGCAGGGATTTCTGACTCTAGAAAAGGCCTCCGCTTAGAATCCTGACCCTTTCAGCCTGATCCTGGTGTGGACACACCCTCAGGCTCCTTATCATTTTGTTCCCACCACTCTTTACCCTGCAGCAGCAGCTCCCACAACCTTCCAAATCACTTGCAGAGTTCAGGGCAGAGTCTCAGAAAGGGGTGAGCTGTGTCTTCATGGAAACATTGATGTGGAGCAATGGACTTAATCAAGATCAAAGTTTTCCTGGGAGCTGTTGATGCTGAATTTAGAAACAGACATGCTGTTGTTCTCTGGTATCTTTAGCAACAAAATCAAACCATTTGGTTTTTTTCCCCTACTGCTTATCATCTGAGATCTTGCTGGAGGTTCAGAAAGCCTTCCATTGGAAAGGAGGTCCCAGGAGCCCACAAGACTAGGGTGCTTGGGTCTGAAATGGTCTATTACAGGCGATGCGGTCCCATCCCTCCCTGGGAGCACTCCTGCCATGTTTTCTGCTGGTCTTTCTGCCCAGAAATTTCTACAGTACAGGCTGTTGGTGACTGTGAGACAAAACCTCAGCTGATTCCACTTATGTAGCAGAGAATACATCTCGTGCGATCTATTTTAGTGGTTCTAGTTTTGACTGCTTTATGATTTGTTCTATTTATCCTTGCCCCCATTCAGAGTGAAATCCCCTGGCCTCATGCCCACAAAGCTGAGAATCATATTTATGGACATAAGGTTAGACTGGGTCACATTCTGTTTACTAAGTGGGTTGGTGGAGAGAGTATAGGCAACCGTCCCTATAGTTAGAAGAATGTTTAGCCTGATTTTTCCACTCATAAACAGTTGCACAAGGCTTGCAAGCATGGAGAGTCCTGTGACAATGGCCTCTTTGGCCCATAATAGTTATCAGTGGCAGTCATTTTGCTGGCAGTGACAGCTACCTCTGAATTTCTCTTTCCAACAGACACGGTTTCTCGGAGTTTACTTTGTCTCATCCCAAGAGTTCCTTGCTAACGCCTATGTCTTAGCCGTGCTTCTGTTCCTTGCCCTCCTACTGCAAAGGACATTTCTGCAAGCATCTTACTATGTCGCCATTGAAACTGGAATTAACTTGAGAGGAGCAATACAGGTACCTGAATGATTATCTTTTCACTATGCAATAAGGACCACATTATGTGTCCTCATGAACACTCAAGAATGATTTCGCTGTGAATGTATTGTTTTGTTGCCTTTTGACAGTGTTTTGAAACTAACCATTGACAAGGCAGTGTGACACGGTGGAAAGTGCCTTGGGCTGGCCTTGGAACTGTAGTAGTTCCAGCCCTAGTTCTGCCTTGGACTAGATCTGAGATGTCAGCTGCTTAGCCTCGAAGTGGGACAGACATCACTAATCAATCACAGAACTTTTTCCTGCTGAATGCAAGTGCAGCCTCATAATCCTTCTACAAATACTGTTCCAGGGCTCTGCTCTGGGCAGTCTTCTTTGGCTACAAAAAAGCGTCTTTGACATACCAGGATTAGACAGACTGAGTAGCTCAGATGGTAAAGAATCTGCTTGCAATGCAGGAGACCCAAGTTTCAATCCCTGGATTGGGAAGATCCCCTGGAGAAGGGAGTGACAATGCACTCCAGTATTCTTGCCTGGAGAATTCCTTGAACATGAGCCTGGTGGGCTACAGTCCATGGGGTCACAAAGAGCTGGACACAACTGAGCGATTTCAGACCAGACCAAGATCAATCTGAGCTCTTAAGTCGCAGGCCATATGAGAGGGACATCTGGCCTGGTAGGTCCCTGGGTCTAGATTCTTGCTACTGCCTGCTGTGACTTCCTCCTCATAGTCTGTTGGAAGGCTGATCAAGGTCAGGAAGGATTCAGGGACCCTTTAGGCAAAGTAGTGATGAGCCCCAGTGTTTTCATTAGAATTTTAGTTCCACTGTTAGAATGGAGAGACCCAGTGTGATAGTGGCTTAAACAGGATGGAAGTTTCTCTTTCACGTTTGGTCAGGACTGATACAGTCATCGGAGATCTTGGCTGCTTCAGTACTGTTGTGCTGCCAGCCTTCTCACATGACTTTGTCCCATGGTTTAATGTGACTATGGATATCACCACTATTGTGTCTACATTTAAACCAGCAATAATAAAGGCAGGACAATAGGAGGGAAGGCTGCCTTCTTTTCAAATCATGATGCAGAAGTTGCAGAGATCTTCACCCATCCTGTTGGGGAGCAGTTGGCCCCATGGCTATACTAGAGAGGCTAGAAACTGTGCCTGTATTCTTGACAGGCTTTTATACCCTGCTACAAATTCTTCTTATGAAAAGAAGAGAATGGATAATGAGGGACAGCTAGCAGATTCTGCCATACCCAACAATTTCTATGAAGTCAGTAGAACACTAAGAGGTTGCTCCTAAATTCCAAAGCTGCCTCATTCTTCAGAAATGTTCCTCAAAGTCATTTACATTGACTGGTCATCTGGAGCCAGGATAAGAAGCACTGCAGAAAAGGGACTAAGGAGAAGGGTATAGCCTAGGCTGGGGACAGTGTCAAGGTCCAAACTCTGGTTATCTTGGTATAGTCCATGTGAATGGTGCCTCCTGGAGTTGTGTAATACACAACTTGTGAAGCTATTCATGACAACACTCCATCTCTAATGCTTTTTTGTTGAAAAGCAGAGCCATTTTCTCATGAAGGTCTTCATGTGAAAATAATAGAAAGATCCCAGAAAAATCCAAGACCTCTAAGACTCACAGGGGTTCAGATCTAGGAGAATCAAGCTATTGCAAGTCAGAAAACCTTTCTAAAATCCCAACCTCTGTTCAGAGCCTTCCAGTGAGAAGCAGGCACATACCACTACAAACAACAGCCAGTTTTTAGCCAAGCAGTTTTGTAATTAAATCTACTTTCTATTTCTGTCATAAATCACACTCTAACCTAATATTTTCCAATTATGCTAAAAAAGCCAAATATGGCTTTTTAATGTATTAGCATGTAATTGTTTTTAATTATACTATCTGAATATTTTGCATGAATAAGAAAGATTAATTCATGATGTCCCCAAAAGAAAATGCTGGCATTAATTATGGGAACAAATCAGAAAAAAAATTCTTCCTTTCAAAGATTTACAGAAATCTATAGATAAAGATTTATGTCTTCGTGAGTTTGAGAACAACCACAGTTCTTGCACAGGTTATGAAGCAAAATTCCTGTATTGTACATAATTTTTGACATATATCAGGTTTTAGTTGTGTAATTCTGTGGATACTTGTCTTAATAATGCTTTCTTTGTTAGTTTACTTATGTTCCTACTTCACTGAAACCAGATTTATTATTATTCTCTAAAAATCGATTGCATATAACTTAGGATAAGCCTAGATCTGTCAAAAAATGTCATTGCCATTATTTTAAACCTCAACCATGGTGTACATAAACTCAAAAAAGACAGAAGTTCATGCTTTAAGCAGACCTGCCCCATGAAAAAGCCTGGCTTTACACAAAAGATGAATTAAGGGCTGGGAATCCACCTTACAACAGAATGCACAATAGAATTTCCTTCAAGAGCAGACATCCCCAGGTCATTAAGACAGAAATGCATTTTTGCTTGTTTCAGGACACATAGCCTGAAAATTGCCATCTTTCTGGGAGGCACAATCGCTCTGCACATAGAGCTTTTAGGTTCAGAGCTCATGGGAAACCATTACCATGGCTGTTCCTTATGTGCCCTGGAGAGACAGAACAAGGTCCTTGGCTGGACTCGGGATAGTGCTAGGGCTGATCGACATACACATTTGTCTCACATAAGACCTTCCAGGCTGAACCCTTGTATTTATTTTAAGGCTCAATTAAGACAGGATTTAGCTCCAGAGCAAACCCCTTTCCCCATTGGAGAAACCACATTAAAACAGATGGATGCCACCTTTCATCATTTTTATGGCTCTCAAGTATGTTCTCCACTGGCCTCCAGTAAATCAAGAATACAACTGGGCATGAAAATCTGCTTTTAAGATTTAAAAGCCAATTAAGTCCTGTCTCCAAGGGAAAGGTCTTGCTTGGTGGGGAAGTAGCTTATCATGCTGCTGTAGAGTCCTCGTGGGAACGCTGCCTCTCTGATTTGCTTGGACTGTCGTCAAAGCCCTTTACCTCTCTGAGCCTTAGCTTCTTCATTTATAAAACTGGAACAGTCACACGGTGCCCTTTATAGGGCTGCTCTGGGGCTCCATGAGGGGATGCCTGAAAAGCCCCCGGCACTTTAGAGACACATAGCATCTGGAGAAGTGATTAGGGGGTTGATGATGACAAATGCGAAACACTCTGCTCTCATTTCCAGACCAAGATTTACAATAAAATTATGCACCTGTCCACCTCCAACCTATCCATGGGGGAAATGACAGCCGGACAGATCTGTAACCTGGTAGCCATCGACACCAACCAGCTCATGTGGTTTTTCTTCTTGTGCCCAAACCTCTGGGCCATGCCAGTACAGGTAAGGGATGTGTGCTTTGTTGGGAGTTGGGAGACACAAAATTGGAATCTGCTGGTGCATGCCTGGTGGCTAAGAGCCTGCCATCTTCCACTCCATGTTTACCTATACCTTTCACCTCCTTGGGATCTCCATGGGGTGTGTCCTGGGTGTCTACACCTCCTCACACTCTCCAAGGGGTCTAGGCGTCTCTCTTGATGATCAAAGAAGGCAATGGTTCCTAAGACTTTAAAAGTGCAGCCAACCTTAAAAAAAAACACAAGAAACTGAAGGATAATCCTGTGTAGAACACTTTCACATAAAAGTTGTGTTATAGCAAAGTACTTACTTACATTGAAAAGTTTTCATGATTGTTTTTAAGTGTGTTTGTAGTATTCAAAACATGTATCTAAAAACTAGTATTCAAAACATATATCTAAAAACTAGTATTCAAAACATGTATCTAAAAACATGATGTGTTTTTAGTATTCACAGTGTGCTTCCTGCTAAATTGGAATACACATATGTATGCATTTGCATAGATCCACACAGGAAAAAAAGAACTAAAGGGCCTCATGGGGGCTTACAAATGATTTTTTAAAGAAATGAATTCTTTTTATTTTTTTTCACTTAAATTTATTTATTTTTTTTTACTTTACAATATTGTATTGGTTTTGCCATACATCAACATGAATCCGCCACAGGTATACACGTGTTTCCCATCCTGAACCCCGCTCCCTCCTCCCTCTCCGTACCATCCCTCTGGGTCGTCTCAGTGCACCAACCCCAAGCATCCAGTATCGTGCATCGAATCTGGACTGGCGATTCATTTCATATATGATATTATACATGTTTCAATGCCATTCTCCCAAATTCTTTTTAAAATCTTATTTATTTTTAGCTGTGCTGAGTCTTTGTTGCTGAGTGGGCTTTTCTCTAGTTGCGGTGAGTGGGGCCTACTGTTCATTGCAGTGCACAGGCTTCTCATTCTGATGGCTTCTCTTGTGGGCTACAGTAGTTGTGGCGTGAGGGTTCGGTGGTTGCAGCTCCCAGGCTCTAGAGCACAGGCTCAGCAGTTGTGGTGCACGGGCTTAGTTGCTCCACGGCACGTGGGATCTTCCCAGATCAGCGATTGAACCCATGTCTCCTACACTGGCAGGTGTGTTCTTTATCACTGAGACACCAGGGAAGCCCTGCAAAATTTTAATTTATTCATTTCTAAATTCTCCAATAAGCCTGTTTTAATTTTGGAAATCTAAAACGTGGCATTTTCTAAAGCCAGACAACTTTTGAGATTGGCTCTGGAGGAGGCACACTCTCCTCCAATAGACTGAGAATCCTTGGCATGGTTTACTGACTCCTGGCCTCATCTGCTCCTTCTCCCATCCTGAGCTTTCCACCACAGAGTCTGTGACTCCTGTCCCGTGCCTGGGGGTGAATCTTCATTCTTGTGCTCAGGTCAAAAGCCAAAATCCCAGATCCATTCCCAGAAAGTCTGCAGGCTCCATGGGTTCAAGATACTTAACCTATCCTGAACCTTAGTTTCCTCATCTGTGAAAAAGGGGACGATTCCTACTCTCTGGAGTTGCTCTGGTGATTCAGTTAGATAATGTAAGCAAAGCAGCAAGCAGGGAGCCTGACATAGAGTGTTGTTTAGTCGCTCACTCATGTCCAGCTCCTTTGCAACCCCATGGACTGTAGCTCACCAGGCTTCTGTCTGTGGAATTTCCCAGGCAAAAATACTGGCATGGGTTGCTGTTTCTTTCTCCAAGGAATCTTCCTGACCCAGGGATTGAACCCACGTCTCCTGCTTAGCAGGTGGATTCTTTATCACTGAGCCACCTGGGAAACTCAAAGTTTTTATTTAAGAGACACTAAAGGAAAATAGAAGAGGCTTGTATAGGGAGGCAGCTAGACAAGACTGGAAGAAGTGTGTTAGTCACTCAGTCATGTGACCCCATGGATTCTATCCCACCAGGCTCCTCTGTCCGTGGAATTCTCCAGGCAAGAATACTGGAGTGGATTGCCATTTCCTTCTAGACAAGATTGGATGTAGGGCAGAAAATCTGATGGTCCTTTTTATGGTAACAGCCATATATGCTATCCCCCACTTATTCGCTCCCAGACCCCTGTGCCCCCTCCGCTCTGCTAAGATTTACCAATTTATCTTTTATCGTTTTACTTGTTTTCCCTTGAACAACTCGTTTCAGGAGATTTTGTCCACCAAACTGCTACAAACCTGGTTACTATTAATAATAGTTTTTATTGCATATGGGCCATTGCTAACAATACTAATACTAACTAACTAATAACCCCTGCCCTGTGCCTGGCCTGTCCAGCCTCTCTCACTTGTGTAATTAACCCTCACAACATAGTGGCAGGAAAATTAGGTAGGAATCTTTCCCTCCACTGATTATTGCTGCTGCTGCTGTTTAGTCGCATCAGGCGTGTCCGACTCTGTGTGACCCTGTGGACCCGGCAGGCTTCACTATCCATGGGATTCTCCAGCAAGAATACTGGAGTGGGTTGCCATGTCCTCCTCCAGGGGATCTTCCCAACCCAGGGACTGAACCCAAGTCTCCTGCATTGCAGGCAGATTCTTTACTGCTGAGCCACCAAGGAAACCCCCACTGATTACTTATCTATACTTATTTATCATGAAGTATCTTTTGATTTTCTAGGTCTTTTACACTTATTTTCTAATATTTATTTATTCATTTGGCTGCACTGGGTCTTAGTTGTGGCACATGGGATCTTCAATATTTATTGTGGCATGCAAACCCTTAGTTATAACCTGTGGGCTGTAGTTCCCAAACCAGAGATAAAACCCAGGCCCCTTGCATTTATCTTAGCCACTAGACCACCAAGGAAGACCTTGATTTTTTGTTTTTAATTCCTCAAAGCCTGTACCTTTGCACTTAGAGCTTTGACCAGCCCTCCAGATCCAGTATTACCACCAGAACTAGTATAATCCCTTCAACCAGCTCAGGATTCCATATGCAGCCTGGTTATCCACAGGGCACATGAGGCTTTTGATGGTGTTGAAGAGAGCTCAGGAGCCCCATTCCTTTATCCCCAAAGGCTCTCCCTGATTGGAATCTTTTTTTGATTACATATGCCTTTTAAATAACACTTTCATTGAGATATAATTCACCCATTTAAAGTGCACAGTTCAGTGGGTTTTAGCATGCTCACAGAATTATGCAACATCATCATAATTTTAGAACACTTTCATTACCCCAAAAAAGAAACCCATACCCACTGGATGAGTCACTCCTCATACTTGCCCCCAGCTCCACACTGTCACTGATCTACATATACTTCTTTTATATAATTTTTATTGGTGTTTAGTTGATGTACAACGTTGTGTTAGTTTCAGGTGTACAGCAAAGTGAATCAGTTATATATACACCCATATCCACGCTTTTTTAGTTTCTTTCCCATATAGGTCATTACTTTTGAAAACGTGATGAAACTTCTCCTCAGAAAAACAAAAGTCCATTCACACGTTTTGCCTACAATTTCAAGGGCTTTGTGGGACCCCTGAAGCCTATAGACAACTATGTTAAGGAACTTGCCCATAGTGGGGACCTCTGTGCCACCTCATCCCATGAGCATTGGAGGCCCGGAGAGGGCAAGGGCCTTACCCTGGGCAACCCAGCAAGCTGGTAGCAACACCACACCCAGGTATATCCTTTCTGTGGTTCCCTGTAGTGACAGAGTTCCCATGAGGCTTGTTTGTTTATTTTAATAAGGAGGATCAGCCACCTTGTCTCCAGCTGTACGCCAGGCATTATATATGTGCTTATCATATATGCTCATTTAATCTTCACAACCTGGAGAAGGGCATGGTAACCCACTCCAGAATTCTTGTCTGGAGAATCCCGTGGACAGAGCAGCCTGGAGGGCTTCAATCCATAGGGTTACAACGAGTCGGACGTGACTGAAGTGACTTAGCATGCAGTCTTCACAACAGTTCTGATAAGTGGGCAGTTAAAATCACCACTTTAAAAATGAAGAAGCTGAGACTCACGATTTCACAGCCAGTAAGTGCTGGGACTGAATTCAAACTCAGGGCTCCCGACTCTTGGACTGTGATTGCCCCACTACTACACAAGATTGCTTTCCTGGCCTGTGATTAGGAGATAAAATAGTCTTTATTTCCCACACTCACTTTGCGCATTCCAAATCCCTGATTTCTGGTGTGTTCTTCCACATGGTCCATTCAGACCCCTGCAGAAGAACAGAGCAGACAGAGGGCCTGGGAAGCATGACATGGGGTGGGCGAAGTGTGGGGATGAGCCTGGTGGCAGCAGTGGTCACATCCCCAGCAGCTGCCAGCCTTGGAGGTGGTGGTGGGCACAGATACTGACACCCAGCTGGGGCCCTGGGAGTGCTCTGGGAGTGCTCTAAGAGCTTTTGTGGTGTCCATCTTTAATCCAACCAAGCTGCTGAACGACCCCTGATTGCCTCCAAATGAGGATGCCAAGGATAATTTTTCAGAATGATGATAGGAGTGGGTTCTAGCAAGAGTAGGAATGTTCCCTAATGTGCTCCTCTGCCCGCCCATGCCAGCATTTAACATCAGTTAGACATTGGGAGGTAGGTGGTGAAGGGGTCATTTACCAGCCCCTAAGAACCCGCTAATAGAGGAGGCTTTCTGTAATTAATAGATATTAACAGAGTCAGCAACCCACTCCTCTGTCCTTGAGATGGTGCAGGAGCTTTGTGCCAATTTGATGAGGGCTCAGGCAGTGCAGGGCCAATCTAACCATTTTTTTTTTTTAATTAAGAAAGACAGCACATCTGTTCTTCTAGAATAAGCCCTGAATTTAGAAGTGTCTGCCTTTGAAGGCAACCTGTGAAGTTGTCATCTTGAGGCTTTAAAGGGGCTGGCAAGAGTAATTTACACTTCTCATCAATATTCAGAAGCTGACTGTCACTTACATAAAGCTAGAAGCAGAATGAATTCTCTTTTTAGAGAATACCTACCAGATTCATTAAAGATTAAAGACAGCAGGAACATTAGACTAAAAAGTAAACTCTCAGACCCTGGACTGGTTTCGTCGGGCACGGACGCAGTTCTTTTACCCCTTTTCTCAGGCATCACTTTTTTCCAGTAGAGTGAAATATCAACCTTGATAAGCAGCAAACGGTACCGTCACTCTTTGTGCAGCCTCAGCTCTGAGACGGACTTCCATCTGGAAGGTAGACCTGGAGAGAGTGAATGCCTCAGTCAAGCTTGCAGCCAGTCCAGAGACGCTCTGCTTGTGTGTGAACCCATCATATTAATCCCTCCTTCTGAAATCACACTGTCATGCCTCCTCTTCTTTCTCCCAGGGAACTTTGGAAGGCTGGACACCAAGGCATGTCCCACTTTAGGGTAGTGGGGTTGGGGGGGTGGAGTGCAGACTTTGTCAGTACCCCCTGGCAGGGGCTTGCCTGGTGACTCAGTGATAAAGAGTCTGCCTGTAAGCATAGGGATGCAGGTTCCATCCCTGGGTTGGGAAGATTCTCTAGAGAAGGAAATGGCACCCCACTCCAGTATCCTTGCCTGGAGAATCCCATGGACAGGGGAGCCTGGTGGGCTACAGTCCATGGGGTCGCAAAGAGTCGGACACGACTGAGTGACTGAACAACATCAACACGACCTGGCAGGGCAGCCCCCAGGTCAAAGGGACCCACCTCCATGACCCTCCCGCAGATCGTCGTGGGCGTGATTCTCCTTTACTACATCCTCGGGATCAGTGCCTTAATTGGAGCGGCTGTCATCATCGTGCTGGCCCCTGTCCAGTACTTCGTGGCCACCAAGCTCTCCCAGGCCCAGCGGAGCACGCTGGTAAGATTCCACGGTGTGCACGTGGCCCCCTCCCCATCCTTCCCCCACTCGTCTCCCCTCATATTGGTGGGTCTCCTCACTCTTGCCCCGCGTGCCCCCAACAGCCCCTCACACATCCACACTGTGACTGGCCTTAAGCAGGTCACGTCAGCTGTCCAGACGTCAGTTTCTTTGTGAAATAGAGTTCATGCAGGGACATTCCTGTGGGGACGGAAGCTGGGCATCATCTGTAAGGCGGCGAAGGCACTGACTCAGCTCCGTCCTCTCGGGTGGGGTGGGGGCAGAGGAAACCCTCCTGACCTGGGGACTTCTGGCAGGAGTACTCCAATGAGAGGCTGAAACAGACCAACGAGATGCTCCGTGGCATCAAGCTGCTCAAGCTGTATGCCTGGGAGAACATCTTCCGCACACGGGTCGAGATGACTCGCAAGAAGGAGATGACCAGCCTCCGGGCCTTCGCCATCTGCACCTCCATCTCCAGTGAGTACCCCTGCCTCCGCCAACCAGCCAGCACTGGGTGCTGCTGCCTGCATGCCAGGATAGGGTGTCAGGGCTGGAGGAGGAAGTAGGGGTGCAAAAGCAGGAGACTTTGGGACCGTCCCATCCAGGGATGATCAAACTGTCTCTTCAAGCTGCCAGAAAGCAGTGTTCTCAGCCATTGATCCGCAACTGTATGGAGAGCCTGCCGTGTGCAGGACACTGGGCTGGCCCTCAAGATACAGTGATGAGAAAGACAGATGTGGTCTTTGATGTCTTACTAAGCTGATATGTTATTGAGAGGCATCAATAAGTGAATAAATAACAGCAGTTTTGAATTCTCCCAAGTATGAGGACTTCTTTTCAATAAGTCAGGCTGAGCTGCCACTGCCCTAAGGGAGCTACTAGGAAGCTTTTGTCTCCCTGGAGCCATAGGAGTGAGAAGTTTTCTCTTTAAAGAACAAAAGCTCAAACTTGAGGTACTTACAGGTATAGGGACTGAATTTACATTAGCCAAGTGGTTTGGGAAGCCCAAATCCAGAAAATAGAGAAAAAAACCCAAAACGCATAAAACTCTTATGGTCCCAGAAGACACACATATTAAAACCGTTTTCCAGAGAACATAGGACTCCAGTGGCAAACATTCTTGTTAAATAATGAGCTAATAATAAAGAAATTAAAATCCACCAGAAAAGATGTACCATCAGAGTGAAAGCAAATGCAGAAAATAGAATTAGTTTTTCAGTACTTAGAGATGATAGAACAGTTTGAAAGAGATAATAAAATATATGTGTTAAAATAACTAAAGAGCTAAAGGAGGGCACAAGGCAAAACTGCGAAAAGAAAGACAAAAGAATTTCTCAAAATTAGAAATTCAGTTATTGAATTCAGATGGCTCCTTTGTCAGAGTAAGGATATAGAGGTCAGGCAGTGGATGGAGTCCTGGCCTAAGTTTATCTCCACAGTTGGTCTGGTAGCTCCATGGACTCACCTCTTTGCAGTTACTGCCCAAGTACATAATCAGGACAGAGATATTTAGCAGCTAGAAGACCCCACACTGATTCCCTGATCTGCCCAGTTTAAGAGCCATTTTGGTAGGAAGGGCTGAGGGGAAGCTCCCAAAGGAAAAATTAAAAGGGCGAGAACTCAGTGTACAGGTTAAATAAATTCACATAGCTGAAGAGGGGATTTGTGAATAAAAAGATATATCGTGGAAATTACACAGATTGTGGCAGGGTTAAGTAAATGGAAAATGTTTTTGCAAGTTGGGAGAACCATTTTACAGATGGAAAATTGAGGCCCAGAGTGGGTGTCTCCCTGAGGTCACTTCTGAGGTTAATAGCAGGCTCAGACTAGATTCTCTGGAATCTCTGAGACTCTGAGAGCTGAGAACCTAAAGAAGAAAACTTAGGACAGAATGGAACACCGTTTTCAGGCTGTGATCTCTGAATGGAAGAGAAGCAACCTAGAATGGGCTTTGATGGGAATGGGAAACAAAGAAGAAAATTAGGAGAAAGAGACACTACCACCCCCTCCGCCAGCTGAAGCTGGTTCTTTTTTGTGTGCCAGGAAGAGACATACGTGTGGGCATGCCAGCAGTGGGCAGCAGTGGAGGGTGGACTAACTGTGTCTCCCAGACAGGCACAGGGGAATGAGATGAGATTCAGGTCATCTGTGTGTTCCTGGCAGTCCACTGCCTAGAGAGAGGGTCTGGCAGGGCAAAGTGGCCTGCATTCAACCTGAAGGTTCTCACAGGGCAGGGCTTGCACTGAGCACCTCCTTGTGTCCGGCCAGATAGCACAGGACAGAAGGTATCCTGGTCCAGGCAGCAGTGACCAGGCCATCCACCATCATGGCACCAGCCATGGCATCTTTCTGCAGGAAATCCTGCTAAGAGCTGATTTTCACAGAATGGAGTGATGAACATGGCAGACTTCCTGAACTCCTCACCGAGACACTCCAGGTTCCTCTGCCACGACCCTGTGGCCTCCTCCTGGACTGAGCACTTGATTAGTTCAATTCATTTGCTCAGTCGTGTCCAACTCTTTGTGACCCCATGGACTGCAGCCCACTAGGCTTCCCTGTTCATCAAGATCATGTCCATCGAGTCAGTGATGCCATCCAGCCATCTCATCCTCTGTTGTCCCCTTCTCCTCCCGCCTTCAATCTTTCCCAGCATCAGGGTCTTTTCCAATAAGTCAGTTCTTCTCATTAGGTGGCCAGAGTATTGGATTTCAGCTTCAGCATCAGTCCTTCCAATGAATATTCAGGACTGATTTCCTTTAGGATGGACTGGTTGGATCTCCTTGCAGTCCAAGGGACTCTTGTGAGCACTTGATAGAACAGGAGAAATTGGGAAGGAGCCTCTGGGGAGCTCAGGGAAACCAGTGTCCACAACCCCAGGCCTTCTTTAGCCTGTCTGTCAGCTCTGTCTACCCCAGGGCCTGGCCGTGGTAACAGTAACCCACACTGTGTTCAGCTCCGTGAGTTATCGACACCTGGCTTCCAGACACCCCATCGGGAGGAACAGCTGTTGAAGCAGGGGAGGGCTTCTCCCTCCAACAAGAATGTGGCAGGGTGGAGTGGGGCAGGCTCATTGTTGCTACAATGGGAGAGAGAGAAGGGAAGCAGTAAGGAAACTGGGGGCACCAAGTCCCCAAGATTCCCGGCAGCAAGGTAGAGGCAGCCCCGGATGGTATAGACGGGGGCATGTGGGAGCTCCTTTGCATCTAGGAAATGTATGCTCATTTCCTGCGATCTGAACTGCATCCCGCTGGGACGTGGCTTCCTATGTAAACAGCATTATACGATGCCTAGGTTTCCGGGCTAGCCCAATGAAGCCTGTCTAATAAATGCCCTTTGTCCTACGGGCCCCCTCAGGGTTTGGAGCAGGAGGACCTAGGGCAAGGAGACTGCTTGTTGTCCAGAGCTGATATGACTCCGGAAGGAATCAGGGGCTCTGGAGCTATGCAGGGGTCTGCCCAGGGCCCCTAGCCTGTCTAGTACTTGGTGACTTAGAAAGATAAACAGAGCAGCCGGGGCTGGTCCATGGGAGAAGGCAGAGAGGGGGACAGGAAAAGCCCTCAGAGAGAGAGAGCTTGGAAAGCCAAGTGCTGCCCGCTGGGTGTTCACCCTTCCTGGGATGGGTTTCTCTGTGTTGGTTGATGGTGGGATGGGGAGAGACAGGTTAGGGGCCCTGCCAGGCTGCAGTTATTGGCTTTGAGTGTGTTTTCATTTACGTCCTCCTGGACTTCTGCCTTCTGCTCTCTGTCACCTGGAATTAGGACACAGGTGATTAGGCTTGAGGTAATGGGGCATCTTTCATTCTTGCTTCTGGCACCAACCATGGGGTCCTGGTGCCACAACGGAGCCCTGGAGTCACATTTCCTGATGGGGCCCATCGGTGGTGCTGCCTGCTGGGTTTTCAGTCTGGTCATCGTACACCAGGCAGTCAGACTCTTAGGCAGACAAGGTTACTTCTGACACTCTATCTGATGCTCTCAATGTCAGCATCACTGAGCTCTCCTGTGTGTGGAGCCCTGAGCTGGTGCAGGGCAGGTCAGCACAGGGGGGTGAAAAGGAAATGAGTGCAGTTTCCCTGCTATCAAAATCCAGAATGGGTATTTCCTCTTGAAGAAAATCAGGTGTGAGTTACTCAGATGGCACTGAGCGAGCCCTGCCCTGTGTGAAGCACCCAAGAGGCCAAAAGATGTGCTCCTGTTCTCACGGAGTTTATACTCTGCTGAGAAGTCAGAGGTCACATCATGAGACAGTGTGGCTGGGAGTTCTCAACCACAGGACCTGCTCTACACTGGCTGCTCAGCGAGCCTGACTGCACTAACCCTCACAACTCTGTGAGTTGTGTGCCCCTGTTGTCCCATTTTACAGCAGGAAAGACTGAGGCTCAGGGAAGTGAAAGGACTCTCTGAGGTCCTCAGCCAATAAATGGCAGAGAATAGAGAAGAAGGAAACTTACGTGGGCAGGGAGTGCACACAAAGCTTCATGCAGGAGGAGGTTTGGCTGCAGCTGGCCCAGGCCAGGTTTTAGTAAGTAGAAGACCCAGTGAGGAAAAGCGGGGGTGAGTGCTGTGCCCACTCCTCTTAGAAGTCAGTCCCACCCTTGTTTTCTTGCAGTACCCACGTAGCTCCACGAGTCCAGTCTAGCCATGAACTGCAGAACAAGCTCTGCAGAGGTGACAGAAGGGTCCCAGGCCCCAACCATCATCCAGCCGACATGCTGCCCGCTCATTCTGTCCTTTGTGCAGCACTCATTCCAAGCCTTCTCTCTTTGCCAGACTCTACTGAGGCCCTGGGCATTAGAGAGGAGCTGCATGGCCTTTGCCCTCTGCGTCTTGTGGGAGACCATGACGTGAACAGGGGCCATGCCTGTGGTCACTTCTAAATCCCCCGGGTTTGCTTTCGTGGTGCACACCTGGCCCTGGCCTCTTTTATTTCATTCCCATATCTAATAGATGTTTACTGAGCACCTACTGTGTGTCAGGGCCTGAAGGACGCCAGGTGGTGAGAAGTACCAGTCTCTGCTGCAGGCTGCTCACAGTGTAGTAGGGAAGCCAGATGTGTAGCTGTGCCGTGAGTGGCAGGAGCAGAAAGGGGAATCCATCGGGATGGCACCCAACCTAGTCTTAGGGGTGGTGGGTGTCAAGGAAGGCTTGCGGTAGGGGAAACCCACTGCTGATGCCCGGAGAATCGTGTGTCAGCTGAGTAAGGGAAGAATGTTGCAGGCCCACAGGCTGAGAAGTGAAAAGGATGACGGTGTGTTCAAGACTGAAATACACTGCTGTGAGCAAAGATCGCAGGGCCAGACAGGGCTGCATCTTGTGTGCTGGGTTTCCTCCTGGGGCAGGAGGCGTTGAAGGAGATTAAAGGAAAGGGGCTTGCCACCTTTCCCAGTGTCTGTGGTCAGGGGCCTTCCCTCTTCCCACACTCAAGTGGTTCACGTTGGATAAATGTGACTGGCCTCATAAACTGTGTGCCGAAAAACAAAAAAACAACCCCCCCGCCAAATCCAGCTCTGCCATTCACGGAGCAGCCAGCACCTGCCCTCCTGGAAACCTGGACACTGAATACTGAAGTTGCTCAGTCGTGTCCGACTCTTTGCGACCCCATGGACTGTAGCCTACCTGGCTCCTCTGTCCGTGGGATTTTCCAGGTAATAGTACTGGAGTGGATTGCCATTTCCTTCTCCAGGGGATCTACCCGACCCAGGGATCGAACCCAGGTTTCCCGCATTGTAGACAGATGCTTTACCGTCTGAGCCACCAGGGAAGTCCCCAGGGCTAGCTATTCTTGGCAAGTCGTAAGCTCCCTCTTTCCCCCTGGGTGGAGGCCCCAGACAGCCTGTGTCTGGGGACAAGGTGACCTCCAGACTTCTCCAGCTTCTCGGGACTTCTTCAGCATCTGCTCTTCCTCCCGCCAGCTGGTGCAGCCGCAATGGGCTGCTGATGCATGTCCTGGCCTGCCTGGGGAGGGGGGCGCTGGGTGGCCAGGGGGTGGTGTGGGGGGAGCTGGAGGCAGGACTCAGCTAGCTGTGAGCCTCCCGCCTCCCTTCCACCACCTCCAGCGCCGGACACACCGTGAACCTGCTTTCCTTCCCTCTCTTGACTTCAGACTGACTATCAGACTGAATAGCACTCTTCCAGGTGCGGCCTGCCTCACTGTGAGCTGGCAGCTTCTCCCCTGGGCTTGGGGCGGGGAGGGGGTGAACTTAACCAGAGGCACAAATGGCTCACTGTGACTCCCCGACGTGTGGCTTCTGAAATATTTATCAGTGCTTTGGAGATGAAAAGCTCCTGTTGTTACATTGTGGGGGCTGGCACCCGCGGGCGGGCAACATTCCTTGACCAAAGCCAGCGGGGAGCGGGCTATCCGAGCCCTGCTTTGTGTTCAGAGGATGTGTTATTTTGTTTTGTTTGAAGGTCGACACCGTTGTTCACTACTGTGCCTCTCAGTAGTGAGGGGTTGTGTTGGTTGCCTGGAACAGAGGAGACCCTCAATTTCTGAATGAATATTTCTTAAAGGAGGAGGGGGCTATTAAAACAATATCTGTCCTTAACTCTGTGCTGTTACAGAAAGGCTTTCGCTTTTGAAGGTGGCCTTTCAGGCCTGCCTACACACAACTAAACTTTTCCATAACAGCATCGCACTCACACCTCGTTTCGTAATCTTCTGCTTTCACTTCGTGTTATTTAACAGTATTTCCTACTCCCCAACATTCAAGGTTTGAGCATTGTCATGTTTTTCTTTTTTTAATTTTTTCCTAGATCACATCAAAGTGAGTCAGCCTACCCCATGCCAAAGTTGAGAGAAATCTATTCTTGGTCTTATTTCCCACTCCTCCTATAGGCCCTTATGTGGCTCAGGGAAATGGAGGCAAGGCCTCAGGTCTTCAAGCCATGACAGCTTGAAGGGATGCCCAGTTCCCTTCCCACCCCACCCCATCATACCTTCATTCCAGGCACAGAGGGGTCTCCTAAGTGCAGAGAGATGCCAGACCTTGTAGCATACCTGCAGCCAACACCTCCCATCTCTGGCACCGACACCCCCAGTTCCAGCTGTGTTCACCCCAGGTCCTAATGGGCTGATCTTGCAGCTGGCAGGTCTATTCACCCAACCCCCACCCCTGAAAGTGACCCAGAGCTCCCTGTAAAAAGGCCATCCTTCCAAAAGAGAATGAGGACAATGGAAAATGACATTTTCATTTTTAGTGTCTCTATACAATAGCCAGAACAGGACAGAAGTTAATTATATATCACTTGTGTTCTCCGTGTTGCTGCATCAGCTTTGGAATGCTCCTTTTCAGATTTATGTATAGCTGGTCTCATTCCTCAAAGGAGTTCAGGCAGCTACAAGAATGAGGACAATAAAATAGAAATATATATATATAAATTAAAAAATCACAACCAAGGAAAACACGGAGTAGAACAAAATGTCAATTATCACACATTTCTTGACTGTAAAGTCTGCCTGGAGTTGCTGTCCCTTGTTTACTGAAACAGCCGCTCCTATTAGATGTTTCCAGTTTACTTCGTTTCAGCGCTTCTTTGCTGTGGTTGCGGTTTTCATTTTGCTGTGACAGATAGTGCTGCGGCTAACACCGTCTTACTGAGAGCTTTGTGCTTCTCTTGAGTGATTATTCAGGATAAATTCCCAGGAGAGAGATTACAGGATCAGAAGCTCTGAACTTCTGTGCAGCTCTAGCTACGAAGCACCAGGTTGCTTTCTGAGCGAGTCGTACTGGTTTATAATCTAACTTCCTGGCCTGTTCTTTAGCTGGGAGTTGAGCCCCCGCACGTGTGGGAGGGGTCTTGGCCTGGGGCAGGGTGGGTGCACAAGTTCCTGTTGACAGGATGGGCAGGAGAGGAACAGAAGGTGCCACCTGCCCTGAGGGAGCTCCGAGGGCGAGGCTACCTCTTTCGAGCTGTATGGTGATGGTCAAGGGCCCATGCCTGATGGGCATCGTCCTCTCCCTCTCCCCAGCCAGCGATGGCCCTGCTGCGTCCTGTGTGTCAGATCTGGGTTCCCTGTGCTGCGGGAAAACCAATACTGCTTACATCCTGCCCCCTGCAGTGTAAGAGGGCCCTGAGGGAGGGCTGTGGCATGGTGGTGGGCACCGGGAGACCATGGAGCCCTCAACCAGGAAGAGCAGTCAAAGCACCGTTATGTATGATACTAGTGTTGATAAAGAGCCCTGTGGTCAAAGAGATGGGCAGTGCCCCAAGGGCTCCAGTCCTATCTTCTCCATGAGACCGGGAGCCCTCCAATGGCAGGGCCCACAGATCAGGAATTCCCCAAAGATGGGAACAATGTCTTTCCTATTTGCTTGAGAGCCCCACAGGGGCATGTTCCCTGTCTCCCATCCTATAAGGTGCCTCCTGGGAGCATAGTTCTTTACCTCCATCCTCAGACCGGGAGCCCCATGAGGGCAGGGACCACTTCCTCTCCCTTGGGGTTCCACATCTCCAACACACATAGTGGATGTTCTCGCTGGCGCTGGACTCTTGGAGTAAGTAGACAGTCACCTTGGAATGGTGTTGAACATCTGGAATTCTTCAGAGCGTCAGACGCTTCACCATTCATTGAACAGGGGCCATGTGCACAGGCTGAGTCCTTGGCCTCTGGCTCCTGGCTCCTTCTGCTTTCATCTGGCTAACTGCAGAACCCCAGACTCTTGGCTGGTCTGGAAGAGGCTCCAGGAAGGAAGGGGGAGGAGGTGGGAAGGTGGCAGCTAGAATGGGCATCTCTTATTCCAAGAGAAGTGCTCTCTCCGGAAGTTTAGGCCAGTGGTCAGGGCTGCCTTGGGCATCTCGCAGATTGGGCCAGAGTAGGGCTAAGCTAGCTGCCTGGGGGGTGCAGTACTTAGGTAGCACTAAGGCTTCATGGAGCCCATTCCCTACGTTACCTGCTCTCACCTTGGAGAGTCCCTGAGTGTGGGAGCAAGTCGGTACAAGTTAACAAACTCAGAGGAAGAAACTGAGGTCCAGGGAGGTAAATGATCAGCCCAGGACTACACAGGTTAGAAAAAAATGAGGACTCCACCCTTCTCTGACTTTAAGTCCAGATCTCTTTGCTCTTTGGGGTCCCTGTGAAGAGTCTGAGGACTGCTCTGTAAACAGAACAAAGAAGGGACCTCTGTTGCAGGAAACCTACTGCCCCATCTAGGCATGGACTCAGCCTTAGAGCTAAGGCAGTCCCTGCTTCGAGCCGTGAAAAGTCAAAGTGAAAGTGAAGTCGCTCAGTCGTGTCCAACTCTTTGTTACCCCATGGACTGTAGCCTATCAGGATTCCCAGGCAAGAATGCTGGAGTGGATTGCCATTTCCTTCTCCAGGGGATCTTCCCAACCCAGGAATCGAACCCAGGTCTCCTGTATTGCAGGCAGACACTTTACCGTCTGAGCCACCAGGGAAGCTTCGAGCTGTCCTCAGTCACTAATACCTCAGTGTGAACGAGTGTGAAATCCTTCCTAAGAACTGTGTGAGAGTGAAAGTGTTAGTTGCTCAGTTGTGTCCGACACTTTGCGACCCTGTGGACGATAGCCTATCAGGCTCCTCTGTCCATGAGGATTCTCCAAGCAAGAATACTGGAGTGGGTTGCCATTTCCTCCTCCGGGGGATCTTCCTGACCCTGGGATTGTACCCAGGTCTCTCACATTGCAGGCAGATTCCTTACCATCTGAGCCACCAGGGAAGTTCTAAGAGCCGTGGGAGACTGGGAATCCTCTAAGCCTCAGTCCAAGGAGATTCAGGGACCAGAGACAGAGGAAGAAGAAGCAACTTGGTGCCCCTAGAAACACATGCTGCTGACCTCATGTTCGACCACAGGCCTCCAGCTCTCCAATCCTTCCCCCTGCCATTTTCTCATAGGGCTTCTTCACACTGTCCACATAGAGCAGAGTAAGAGCATTTCAGCCTTTCTTTAGAGGCTTATATGACTCAAGGACAGGGGATAAGCATCTTGAGGGCACATGGTAAGGAGCTGGAGGTGCCACAGGGCTAAGATTTCTGCCCCTCCCATGCCCCAGCTCCATCCTGCAGGCTGAAACTGCCTCCAGTCCAACCTGGGCAGCTTCACCTCCAGCTGTCTTCTTCATCCTGCTAAACTCCCTCTGTGCTTCTTCCACAGTTTTCATGAACACGGCCATCCCCATTGCAGCTGTCCTCATCGTAAGTGGATCCTTTCTCCATCTCCCATTGTTGAGGGGAGGGCAGTGGGAATTTCTGAAGTGAGAGATTCCCGGGGTTTTGCCTTTCTGCACAGGGGCTTCAGAAGCTAGGTTCAGCAGGGGCACTGAGAATAGGGTCATGGATGGCAAATCTGTCTGTATATGGAGCTGGTCCCTTCTCCACACCCCATCTAGGCAGACCAGACCTCTGCCTCCCAGCCTGGAAGACCTGATGCTTAGTTTCGAGAGCAATTAAAGTTTCTTTAAAAAATTGCCGTCAAACTTTTTCATTATAAAAGTGAGACACGTTTTTGTAGAAATGTTGGGGAATTCAGAAGGGAAAAGGCAAAGAGAACTTAAATCACCCATAATCCCACTGGCAACAACTTCAATGTGTTTCTTCCCAGTCTTTTCTTGAGTCACTGAATACAGCATTTTTACAAAAATAGGATTGTGCTTCACATGCAGTTTTGCAACCTTTTTAAAATTTAAGACTATGACACAAACAATTCTCCATGTCATTAAATATCACAGTGGTGGTTTTCTAAAGCAATTTTGGCCAAAGCTGTGTGGGAGCTGAGTAGTGGGGGCCAGCAGCACGCCCCTCCAAAAAGGCCACACGCCCACAGCCCCTTCTCTCAGGACTCCCATCCTTGGCTTCTGTGAAGCTACAGTTCTTTAAAAAGATGCATTTCTTTCCCCCGAGGCCGGAGTCCCTGAACTGTGTCAGTTCACAGCCTGTCAGTCACACTTGGGAATTCACTTTCAACATGATTTATTGGGCTGCTTCCCGGCCTGGCTCTTGGGGAACTCTGGGTAACAGAGGCTACCGAGCCAAGCCAGGTAGCTGGAGGCTGGGGGGCACAGCTGAGGAGGTGGTTTTGTAATTAGCATGTTTACATTTTCCGGCTGAGGACTGTTGTCTGAGAGTGGGCAGAGCTGACCTAACCTGAGGGCTCCTGGTGCTCCTGGAATGAAGGAGGCAGGGCCAGGAGGGACGGTTCCATGAGATGACTCTGAGGATGACAGCATCTCCAGCCAGAAGTTCCCCTGGATCCCTTGCTCCCCGCTTCTGGTTTCCCTCCCCGGGGACTGAGGGCCGCCAGTTTGGGAGGGGCCCGTGCCCTGAATCCCGCTCTGCTCCGTCTCATTTGTGCCTCTGTCCACAGACCTTCGTGGGCCACGTCAGTTTCTTCAGAGAGGCCGACTTCTCCCCCTCGGTGGCCTTCGCCTCCCTCTCCCTCTTCCACATCCTGGTCACGCCGCTGTTCCTGCTGTCCAGCGTGGTCCGGTCCACAGTCAAGGCTCTGGTCAGGTGAGAGGAGGGGCCCGGCCAGGGCGACAGGCTGCTCATGTGTCGGGCCCGGGCTCGCTCCGGCGACCACGGCAACCACAGGTGTCTGGTCTCGGGACACGGCTGCCCATTGACGTGGGCTTCGCTGAAGCTGGTTGTGGTTGGTCAGAGGGACAGAGTCCATGTGTAGCTCCCCTCTACACCATCCCTGAGAAGGACTAGCCAAATTTCTTGTCCTCCAAGGAGAGGGAACTCAAGGTCACCTTCAAGACAACTCCATTACAAAAAAAAAAAAATCAGCATTGAGCCGAACTTGGTATATCCTCATAAATTCTAACCATTGCTCCAAGTTCTGCCTTCCAGAGCCACTCAGAATGAACGTCATCCCTCTCCCATGTGATGACAGCCCCGCAGATGTTAGAAGGCATCCCTGAAATCCTTGTCTTCCCCAAGCTGACACCTGCGGTCTCTCCACGGGACTCAGTGCCTTCACAGTCCCGGTCGGTGAAGAGACTTACCCCAAGCACCTGCACCCCCTGTCTCCAACTGGCCTGCGCGCTGGGAGGCCCCACTTCAGGGCTCAAGAGCCCAGTGGTGACTCTGCCACTCTCCCAGAGGCATTGCCTTCTTGGGAGTGAAAGCCTGGAGGTAGAAGGCAGAGGCTCTGGCTGGGGAATGCCACAGCTGGAGTGGGAAGATCTCCTGATGTCTGTGAGCTAGCCTTGTGAAAGCAAGGGTCAGGCTTGCCTCTGGGGAGGGCTGGCTATGTCCTTCCTTATCACCAGTGGGACCAGACAGAAACAAACGTCCTCTGTACTCAAACCCCTCCAGCCTTGAGGGGAGTGACATCCCTCTCCTGGACCCTGGCAGGTCCGAGGCAGCTGGCAGGAGGGGTGGCTGTTGGAATGAAGTAGCTGATGGAAAGAGGGTTGAGGACAGAGGGGCATAAGACAGCAGAGCTGTGGTCATAGGAGAATCTCACTAGGGAGTAGCTGGCTGGAAAGGGATTAACTCCCATTTCCAGGGTCAACTGTGTTGACTGACTTCTAGTGACATTGTGAAACTACTAATGGTCAACCCTCCTCCCCTACCCCTACCCCAGCCAATGATTCTGTGTAGAACCCATATATTCAAAGATGTTACAGCTATGGGGAATCTCTTGCCTGACCCAGAAGCATTTCTATGTAAATACTCCTCATCTCACCTCAGGATAGCTACAGCCTTTTTAAAGAAGGAGACCAGATTCTGGGCTGAAAGTGGGAACATGACACAGCCTGAAGCTTTACCCTAAGTCAGCTCCATCTCCCACTCCTTGCCCTCGCACCACCCCACCAAGCTGTGTTGGAATGGGGACAGAAGGAGAAGCAGGCAGAGGCTGGCAGTCTGCTCCTTGTATGATGAGGGAGTACATGCTTAGAACAGAAATAGGGATGGGGTGGCCCCAGGCTACTGGAAATTTAAGCAAAAGGTGGGATTGTTGAACAGTTCTCAAGATTCCATAGACACCTTGCCCATCCCTAGGGATAAGAGAAAATGAATCAAGTGAAGCTTCTGGAACCTCCTCTGAGTTCATAAAGAAATCCTTGGGGTGGAAAATAGCCTTTTCCTCCTTGAGATGGGAATAATACCTCTTCCACGCCTCCCCCAGCAAGATCAAATTATTTAATGGGGATTCAATTATGTGCTTATAAAGCATTTAACAGTGTCTGCTGTGTAGTTAGTAGCTCAGTCATATCTGACTTTTTGTGACCCCATGAACTGTAGCCTGCCAGGCTCCTCTGTCCATGGAATTCTCCAGGAAAGCATATTGGAGTGGTTAGCCATTCCCTTCTCCAGTGGATCTTCCTGATCCCAGGATTGAACATGGGTCTCTTGCATTGCAAGCAGATTCTTTACTGTCTGAGGCACCAGGGAAGCCCCAACTCAAAGGTTAATAGCCAATCTAATCCTAACTAATCTATCAGAACTCTAATAGTAACTGATAAAGCCCAACACTAACTATCCTTCAGTCTAATAACCAGACTAACCAACTAACTTTAAATTAACCCTAAAACTAGTCAGTCCCTCCTAATCCACGCCCTAACCTACTCCACCTGACTAGTCAACACTAATAACCCTAGTAACTCCTATTGCCCCCACGGAATGGCCCTGGCCTGTCCCCTCCCATGTGGGCTTTGTGGGGCCACAGCTGGAACCTGAAGTCTTCTCAGGACTGCTCTCTCAGGCCTTGCCCTCCTCCCTCTCCCCTTCCCTCTGCCCCTCGGCAGGGTGAGGGGTGTCTGCGCTTCCTCTGCAGCGTGCAAAAGCTGAGCGAGTTCCTGTCCAGCGCAGAGATCCGTGAGGAGCAATGTGCTCCGCGAGAACCTGCGCCCCAGGGCCAAGTCAGCAAGTACCAGGCAGTGGTGAGTGCCCCCCTGCCCTGCACCCCCCACCCCGGTGTATTTCTCCAGCGCCTGCAGCTCGAGCCCTGCTGTTGTCCTGCCTCAGCTTCCTTGCACAGTCTCAGCCCTGGGCCCTCACCTCCTCTAATCAACTCCAGCCCCTCAAGGTTGTGAACCGCAAGCGTCCAGCCCGGGAGGATTGTCGGGGCCTCACAAACCCACTGCAGAGCCTGGCCCCTGGCACAGATGGGGATGCTGACAATTGCTGTGTCCAGGTAAGTCCTAGACTCTGCACCTCCATGCCCAGCCACCCAGCACTATCTCCATAAGGAGGCACAACATCTGAAGGACCAGACCCCTGTGTCCTGAGCCCTCTGCCCTGAATGGAGGTCACCCTGCAAGCCTGTAGTGTCCATGGGAGTCCTGAGACCGGGGCCAGTGCTTCAGTCTCCACCAATTGGGGCGACCTGTGGCCATCCTCTGGGGAGGGTGCCTCAGGTGGAGGTCTGCATGAGAAGGTCATGCCCCCACTCCCCTGCCTTGGAGGTGGACTGGAATCAGTGTGGTTTTTTAAATTTTTGCTTTCATGGGGGAGGGGAGGCAAGACTATTCACACCAAACTCAGCTGCCTTTCTGTTCTCTTCTGGTCGGTGGGGTGCCCCTAATGAAGATCATCGGAGGCTTCTTCACTTGGACCCCCGATGGAATCCCCACACTGTCCAACATCACCATCCGCATCCCCCGAGGTATGGCCCGGCTCACCCCTCCATCATGATCTGGGGCTGTCCCCCTCGGAATCGTGTCTGAAGTGCCCCCTCCCCATGTTCCACTGGATGACAAGGAGAGAAAAAGGAAAATCAGGAGCGATTGAGCAGCTGCTGTGTGTGCACGCTTGGTGGGTGCTCTGGGTATGAAGGCTAGAGAGGGGCTGGGCTCCTCCTCGGGGAATCCAGGTGCTTGGTGGGAGAGCAGCAGCAAGGACAGGGCAAGACAGCGGGGCCTTGATGTCAAACCATCTGTTGCAGACAGAGTGGGTGCTTCACAAAAGGAAAGGTGATCCCCAGTAGCCAGGGAAGGCGTTGTGAAAGAGCTGGGGACTCCGAGAATGAGGAGAGTCTTTCAGGCCGTGAGCAGGGTGGACGTCCGGCAGAAGCTGCAGCTTGAGCAAAGCACGGGAGGGGGAAGGATAGGGTGGCCTTTGTGGGGACCAGGAGGCACTGAGCTCACACTGGAGAGCACTGGAGAGAGACGTAGGCCCTCAGGAAAGGGCAGGGAATTAGCAGTAGAAGGACGTGGGGAGCCAGAGATAGGGTGTGGGTTTCCAGAAGGAAAGGCTCAAAGGAGGAAAGGATTCCCTGGGGATTCTAGGTAGGAGAAGAGCAAGTGGGGGCCCCAGAGTTGGGAGTGTTTGTCTGTCTTTCTGGGTGGTAGTTGTTCAGACTCCCTCTGGCCTCCGCTCCCCCTGTCGCCCTCCCTCCCTGCAGGCCAGCTGACCATGATCGTGGGGCAGGTGGGCTGCGGCAAGTCCTCGCTCCTCCTCGCCACCCTGGGGGAGATGCAGAAGCTCTCGGGGGCCGTCTTCTGGAACAGGTACTGTGTGCACCTTCCGGGCTCAGTCAGTGGAAAGACAGCGGGCAGGTGGGCAGCCCTCCTTGCAGCCGTTCTCAGTGCAGGGTGCGTCATGCGTGTATTGAGTATGTTCCACGAGCACTCAGTGAAACCAGTTACTTTTTTACTCTCGTTACCATCATTAGCATTAGCCCTCACATTGTGCCAAGGACTTCCCTGGTGATTCAGATGGCAAAGAATCTGCCTGCGTGCAGGCACCTGGGTTTGATCCCTGGGTCGGGAAGATCCCCTGGAGAAGGAAATGGCAACCCACTCCAGTATTCTTGCCTGGGAAATACCATGGACAGAAGAGCTTGGCGGGCTACAGTCCCTGGGGTCTGAGTGATTAACACTTTCACTGTGTGCCAGGTACTTTGCTAAGTCCTCCGCACACACTATTTCATTTAATTCTTACGAAAACCAGCAAGGTGAGTAAACAGATCTCATTTTGAACAGAAGGGCCCTAATTCACCTACCCAATTAGTGGCAAAGCTGGAATTCAGACTCATTTCTGTTTGACTTCTGTTTGACTCCAAACTCCACGTTCACTCAGCTCACTGCCTGCCAGCGTGGGGATCCGTAACACGAACATTGGTTTCTGGCTTGGTCATCAGCAAAGCTGATACAGACCAGTCAGTGCGTATTTCAAAGAACCAGAGATAAATCAGGCAAATGTGGGATTCTGGGCAAAGATCACTATCTCAATTAAAGAGCCGAACCCCCAGCCTGAGTCAATCGTGAATCTATTATTTATGGCTATCTATTTCCCAAAAGCACTTGAAACTAGTTGATTAAAGATACATAAATGATAAAAGCTTTTTTAAAAGTAAGAAAAGAAGAGCCAAGAAATGAAGAGGGTGGGAAAGCTGTTCAGAAACCTGGGCGGAACACGGCTACTGCAATCAACAGGCAACCTGGGTTGGAGTCTACCACCCTCTGCCCCCCAACACCTCCCTGCCTCCAAGTGTCCAAGAGAAAGAGGGATCTGATCAAGGTTTCAGGAATAAAAGTCGAGGCCAAGTCAACAGAGGACAAACTTTCCCTAGCAATCATTTCTAGGAGCAAATTAGCATTCAAGATGTCAGGTTTTTTCACCAACTTGAGAGCAGGCTGAGCAGAGAGAAAGGCCTTGGAATAGGCACCCCCATTTCCTGCTTTTCCAAAGTGCCCCTGAACAGTGCACCCAGCAAATGGCAAGTTTCCTTCCTCAACAGGTCTATGGGCTGGCAGTGAGCTCCTTGGGTTTCCTATAACTTCAGTCTCAGGAACCTTAATTCCACCGGGAATGTGGTGCGTCTGGGGGCACAGCATCTCTGCCTCCCTTCCCCATCTTATTTGGTTGTTTCTCAACACAGCCTGACTGGAAAGGTCCAGGCATTGGATTGCCAGACCCTGGTGCCAACTGCCTCTCAGGGCTTTGGAGGGAGGAGCCCTGCCACTGGCTGCCTGTGTATATCTGTGACAGGGAGACAGGAAACCCCAGTGAACTGTGAGCCGAACAAAACAGCTGATATCACTGCGCACCTGCCATGCGCAGGCCCTGTGCTGGGTGCACTGCACACACGAGCTCACTGGATCTCCGGCTGGGTGCTATTACCCCATTTCACAGAAGTAACAACTGAGGACAGTGAGGTGGGGTGACATGCTCAGCGTGTGGACCAGAGTCCCAAGCCTGGACTCTTTCTCTCAAGCCTAGACGCTTTCCCTCAAGCCTGCCTACTGCCTTGAGCTGGGGTCCCTTGGGTCTTAGCTCCAGAGATTATTCTCCAATTTCCATGTAGAGGGCAAGCTGGATCCAGGCCCTCTCTCAGGGCAGGGTGGGATTTCCTGGATGGGATTACACTGCTCAGAGACTGGGGTCACTCCTGGATTCCCGTTTCTGCATCTGGTTCAGCCCTCTCTGAGCCTGTCCCCTGTCCCACTTCCTTCATCTTCTCCCCACCTGCCTCACCCTCGCGTGCCCTATTATACCAGCATCAGACCTCTCTGTCCTCTGCAGAGGCCTCAGCCTCAGCTCCCACCTCCTCTCCAAGCTCTCAGGGTCTGACTGCTCCTCCTTTCTCCTCAGAAGCCTCTGCCCCAGCCCTAGAGGGTCTCTCCAGGGAGTTGGAGCAGCTCTTTTGTGCAAGATTACTGTGTAAGGCACTTTATTTCCTTCATTGCATTGGTCAGTCTTTACCAAACTCTATGAGGCAGGCGTTCTCATTATCCCAATTTAACAGATGAGAAGACTGAGGAGAAGCAGGTTGCCCTGGGCCACCCAGCTCTTAAATGGCAGAAGTGGAATGTACACTTAAGTACTCAAGTGATGGGCTTTCCACTGAGCGCTGAGAGAGAAGGGGCTGGAAAGCAACAAGAAGAAACAGCCAGCCTGACGTTCAAGGCCCGCAGCTGCTATGGCTGTGATACCCTGCCCCCGGACCCCAGCAGGACCACCACATTGCTGCTCACAGCTCTGTCTGCATGGACACTCACTCTCCTCAACAGGCAGCCTGGGCCCCACATCCTGGTTCTGTTTGAGGCTCAGGGAGGATCTCCTGTCTCCAGAAGCTACTTTGTCCTCGTCCGTGGCTCAGTTTCCCTCCCAAGCATAGCGAGCTGTCAGGATAGCCTGCAGCCCACCCTGAGAAGCTGTGAGAATTCATTCATGACTCAGCTTATGCTCTGGTTTCTCTGCATTGGTGTATTTACTTGCCCCATATTTATCGAGTGCCTGCTGTACACCAGACCCCAGGCACAGCAATAGGAATGCAAAGATCATGAAGACGTGGCCCTGCTTCCAAAGGAGGGAAACAGATATCGAGTGCCATGGTGCCACCTCGTGCCACCATCAAGCACAGAGCAAGAGTGAACTCTGAGGTCAAGGAGAAAAGACTCATGTGGACATGGTGTCTGAGTTTTGAGGGACCCTTGTGGCTTCATCAGATGTAAGAGGCAGAGGTGGGAGGGGGAAGGTGTTCCAGGCAGGGGTATCGGGGTGAGCAAAGGCATGCTGATGTGAGAGGATGTGGTTCTGGTGCCCGGAGCAGTGGGTACGGGGGCGCTGGTGAAGGTCAGAACTGAAAATGTAGGCTGAGCTGAGGTCAGACACCCTGTGTACCAGGCCCAGGAAATAAGATTTAGTCTGAAGGCTGTAGCAGAAAGGTACTGATGATACTGGATGAGGGATGGGAGAGAGAGGCCACAGGAAGGGAGACCAGCCCCGAGCTCATTACAGTAACTGGAAGAAGCAGGCTGGCCAGACATGGCTCATTGGCTTCATATGCTCTCAGAATCCTGGCTCGCACACAGCTCTGCCTGGCCCACCTACCCTGGGCGGTGAGTTAAGTGTGGGGGCTGCACGTTGAGGGCCTCTTCTGTTACTTGCAGGAGCTCCGTGCCTCAGACCTTGGGCCCCAGGTCCGCTGGGAGATGATGCACTTGCAAAGTGAACCAAGAGCAAAACAGCGTTTGACCCAGCAGCCCCTCCCGAGGGCCTGCCTGTTTGTTCCTGTGTTTCTTTTTAGTCCATAGCGGGGCTGAGACCTGGTAACCAGGCAGCCACAAAGAGTCCCAGGAGGCCCAAGGCAGGGGTTTGGGGGAATAGGAGGCACACAGCAGAGAATGCTCTGGGAGACGGGTTGTGTGTGCACCATTCATTTATTCCTTCCTTGAAAAAGATGAGCAGTACTGCTGAGCGCATAGGATCACAAGTTCAGGAGGCAGGCTGCTCTAGTTCAAATCTGGACTCCATCCTTTGGGAAATTCTGTGACCCTTCTGCACCAGTTTCCCCTTATTACCCACGGAGTTAATGTGAGGCTTAACCTGGCACATACCAAGTGCCCTATAAATATTAGTGTAAATATTATTCTTTGACAATGTACTTCTATGCCAGGAAAAAAATTCCCCTATTGCTCTTTAATTATACCCCAGCCTGTCTCCCAGGAGAGACTGCAGTGAGCTCCCTGGGGACAAAGATCATATCTTATTTGTCTCTCTGTATTTACAGTGCCTTTGCTAAATGAATTCATTTGCTAAATGAATGAACTGGGAACAGTTTATGACCTTTAGGAGACTGCCATTAAATACGTCTTTATGTCTCTCTCCCTCCCACACATCTTGGCCCAGGCTGTTTCCCTCACCCATAATTCTACCACCCAACTTCTCCACCAACATTTAGAATGTACAAATCCTCTTCGTGTGGCCTCATATCGCATGCTTGTGTGTCTGTCTCCCCCAGGACACTGAGCTCCTTGGAGGTGGGGCTGGAGGGTTAGTCCAATGCGGTGCCCACATGGGATGTGTATTTTGTGAGCCACTCTGTGTAAGCTACAAAGAAGAAGACCTGGCCCCACCCTCAGGGGGTCACCAGTCTTAGGTGGACCGAAGCCTGTGGGGCTTCTGTCCGGAGTTCAGGGGTAACTCCCTGAATTCCAGGCTGAAGAATTACTGTGGCCACCCTGAGCAGATCCCACACATCAGCTGCTGGGCTTCAGGTCTCTGGGAAAACCATGCAGCTTTCAAAATTCTCTCTAATGATACTCACCTGCCCCGGTCCAGCTCTGTGCTCTGATGTACCATTAACCCAGAATTTGCAAACTCTCTCCTTGATCATTAAGAGAAAAACATTCTGATAAGCGGTCAAAATTAGCAGATAGGGTCTGTGAAGTTCTTTCCTCGGAAATAAAGAAGAGGGCTGTTAGTGTCCACAGTAGATTGATTTTAGTTGTCCCCCGGGAGCCGGCAGGAAGCAGGGATCCGAGAAAAACTTAGGGGTGGGAGAAAGATCCAAGCTCCTCACCAGGAACTGCAAACTGACCTCACTGGAGCTCCCTGCTGCTCCTGCCACCCGCTAGGGTGTGGGCCCACCCTGCTTGCTCTCAGACACTCTCAGAACATTGCTGCCTTGTGGTAGTTGGCTGGGCTGTGAAGGCTGCTTCCTGAGACGCCTGATTCCCCAGGGTGAAAAATAACTCCTCTTAGATTTCCCTGGTGGTCCAATGGTTAAGACTCTGTCTTCCAATACAGGGGGTGTGGGTTCAATCCCTCGTCAGGGAACTTAAGATCCCACATGCTGCAGAATGTGGCCAAAATGCAAAAAAAAAAAAAGGCTCCTCTCAGCATCGCCTTGTGATCCATCTGTTCATACAGTCCCTGGAGCCTTTGGGGAATTGGATCAGGAGCTCAAGGACACCCCAAGTTTCCTGGAGAAGGCTGTCGTGGAGAGACGGTGGGCAGATGGAAGGGGTGCTGTGTGAGCGTGACAAGCCTGCCTTGAGAATGGGATGATCTCTGGTTGTGGTTCTCACTCTGCCACTCGATAGCTGTGTGACGTTGAGCAGGTTATTTCTCTGATCTGAACCTTAGTTTCCTCATCTGAACAATAGCAAAAACCCTTTCCTCCCTCAGAGATTTGGCATTAGGACCCAATGACCTCAATTAGAAAGAGCACTGTGGGTGAAAGGTTACATTTCAGAGCAGCAATAAGTTTCTCCGGGGCAGGGTGTATGGACCGTGGAGACCTGTAAGTCCTAACTTGCTCTTCCAACCTCAGTCCCCACAGCTTTCCTCTTTGTTTATTGTTAGAGGTCTTAAATGAGTGTTGGGGCCTTTGGATTCCTCCTCTGCCTACACCTTTGAAACCAAGCACTGAGCTGAAAGGATGGTCTCCCCACACCCCTACTCATCCTTCATTCTCAAACTCCATCCTCATCTTTCCCTCCAGCCAACTCTGAGCTGTGTTGTTAATACATTCTCCCAGTGTCACAGTGAGGTTCCTACAATGACCTCAATTTTATAGATAAGGAAACAAGGCTACCTAAGTAAAGGGACTTGCCTAAGATTTCACAACCAGTGAGTAGAGAAGCCCCTCAGATACAGATTTTATAGCCTGTGTTCCTTCCACTTCTCTCACTGCCTGCACTCATGCTAGCTCCTCCTCCAGCCTGGAATTCCCTTCTTCTACTCCCAGTCTCAATCCTTCTCTCTTTGAGGTTCTATTCACCGGTAACTTCTATGAGCCCTTCCTCACTTTCTCAGATTTCTTCCTCCTCCAAACTACTTGCAAAATACACATTTGGACTTACCTGGTGGTCCAGTGGTTAACACTTTGCCTTCCAATGCAGGGGGTCCTTGGTCCTTTGATCCTTGGTCAGGAAGCTACGATCACATGCCTTGTAGCCAAAAAGCTGAAACAGAAGCAATATTGTAACAAATTCAAAAAAAGACTAAAATAATCCACATTAAAAAAAAATCTTTTTAAAAAATATATTTTTCTCTGATTCTAAAAGAATGTACATTGAATAAGAGAAGAAGCAAGTGTAAAGAGGGCAAAAACCACCTAATATGAACACATACAATATCCCACCACCCAGAAGTTTCCAGTCTTTTTTCTGCATATTTGCATATGTGTTTGTATACTTTTCTCCCAAAGTTCTATAGCACCTTCTTGCTCCTACTTTTCTTTTGGCCTCTATAGCTTTCTGACCTCTGTACGTGTCGGATTCACTCTGCCAGTCCATGAGCCATTTGAGGGCAGGCTCTGTGCCATGATTCAGCGTGGTATGCACACAGGGACCCAGCTCACAACTGGCTGCAGAGAAGGAAGCAGGTCAGAGAACTGGAGAGATTATCTTCTTAGCTCAGTGTTTGGTCCCAAAAGTGCAGGCAGAGGAGGAGCACTCCTTTAAGAGCCCAGTGATCAATGGAGGAGGTGCATGCCATGTGTACCCTTCTTTACTTTTCAGATTAAGACATACATATACAATGAGGAAGCTCATTCTAGGGAGGCTGGAACTATGCTGGAAAGAGGAGGCGATGAACCTGGATTCACACCACAGCCTCCCTTCTCCCTAGCTCTGACCTTTGGGCACATCAGGCAAACTCTAAGCCTTGGGTTTTTTTGGTAAGATGGAAAACCTCTTTATAGAGTTGTTGTGAGGATGAAACCATGGATACAAACAACTGTACACAATGCCTCACGTTGAGTGCCAGCCCCCCTTCCTTCCTTCCTCCCAAATAATTAAAGATGTCTGTTATCAACCTCCATTTATAACAGATCTCCCATATGCTAAGCCCTGTGGGGGCTAAAAAAGATGCTCTTCCTGCCTTAAAATCCCACGGGGGATAAAGGACTTACACAGGAACTTATTAGAGGGGAAAATAGTCCATTATAAGGGCTAACTGGGCAGCCCAGATAATGATGCAAACTGAGTTAGAGCCGAAGGAGCTCCCTGTGTCCCGGGGTCCTTGGGGAGGCCACAGATGTGCTTCCCTCCAGATAAATAACAGCCTTTGCAACTCTGGAAGCAGTCAAGGCAGAAGACTGCAGAGATAAGCTTCTCTGGGCTGTGGACGCAGAGTTGGAATTTGGAAGCTTGAGTTTTTTATCTGTTTCATGTTACCAGCTTGTCCATAAATTACAGCAAGCTGATGATTAAGCAATACGAGTTAGGTTGAGTTGAGAGAATGAAGTGAAACTAATAAAGATCGAAGAATAAGATCATAGGGAGTTGGTGATTATATAAATCCATCAAGGTCTCAATTAAGTTCTGCCCCTCAGCAGAGGACAGAAGAGAATTTCATCTGTCTTCTTCCCATCCCTGTTTCTATCCATCCTGATTTTCCTTGCAAGAAATTTATCAGAGCTGTGGCCTGGGTAGTCATAGTGAGGCAATATAACAATCATTAAGAGCATGGAGCTTTGGAATCAGACAAATCTATTTCCTCTCTATTTGCTGGATGTGTGACTATGGACAGGTTACTTAGATTCTCAAAAGTCGCCTTGTCTTTAAAGAGACTTTCCTTGTCTATAAAGAGACCTCATCCATATAGTTTTTTTGAACTTTAAAATAGATAATAGTATTACAGTGCTAAACTCCAGTGGATGGTGAAGGCCGGGGAAGCCTGGTGTCTTGCAGTCCATGAGGTCACAAAGAGTCGGCCACGACTGAACAACTGAACTGAACTGATTGCAGTGCTTATCACTGTGCTTGTCAAGATGATAATAAATGTTAGCTGGTTTTATTAAAGTAAGATCTGCATGAAAACAGAACAGATTGATTTTCCCCAAATGTGCATGTCAGATGTATACACTTCATTGGCAGAAGGTTGCTTCTGGAAGGTTGAAAGGTGGCCTGGGGCAAGAGAAAGAGCACTAGTAAAGTTGGCACCAAAATTCAGGTCACTTCACACAGTGTTTTTTAAAAAATTTTTTTACTATAATTCACAGTATGAAATGCATTTTATATCACAGTCTGCTACATTTATGCATTGATATGCAAGAAAAAATTTTACACAAAGAATATACAACTTGACCACATGTGGTACAAACTGCTTTTGGGGTGGGGGAGTTGTATGTTTGTTTGTTTTAGCGCAGTTGCAGTTTACTTATTTCAGACCCTATATTGGGTCCCAATCCACAGTTTGAAAACACTGTATGAAATGATTATGACCTTGGGAAAGTCACTATCCCTCTCTGAGCTTTAGTTTTCCCAACTAAAAGCCTGTCCTGACACCAAGCCAGCCTCGCTGCTGCTGGGAATGGTGCCAGGAGCCCTGATGAAGCCCTTGCTGCTTGGAGGAAGCCCATCCAGGGGCTATGGGAGGGACAGAAATTGAGAAGCCACTTGGGGACACTGGGGATGGGTGGGAGGAGTGGGGATTGTGGAGGCTGCTTCTCCCCAAAGACACAATGTGATCTAAATAAAGGCAATGGGCGGGGGAGAAGTAACTGGTGGTGTTCTTTCCCATTGTGCCCCAGCAGCCTTCCTGACAGCGAGACGGGAGAAGACCCCAGGTACAGCCTTGGGACTGGGTTGGAAGTGGGTCCCCCATAAAGGGAAGGGGCTTGGGGGGATTCCCTGGTGGTTCAGTGGCTAAGACTCCACGCTTCCACCGCAAGCGACACAGGTTCAGCCGCTGATCAGGGAACGAAGATCCCAAATGCCACGCCATGTGACCAATTCTCAAAAAGGAAGAAGAGGGAATACAGGGGAGGAAAATAGTTTTTAAAAAATGGGGAGGGAAGGGCTAGGCAGGGTGTGTGGGGCAGGGAGGGGTGCTGAGTATAGATTCAGGGCTGTATAGTCCACATACACTTAGAGACATGGAGCCCTATAATACGTGAGGCGTGCATTCTCAAAGAGGGAAGAATCTGGTACTGGAGAGGGAAAGCTTAGATATTCCAGTGTTTTGTGGCTCTCCAAAGGGCCACAGTGTATAAGCAGACACATGGTAGATCTGTGGTTTAAAAATTTCATAGTGGATAGAGTCAGAAAGTGGATTAATGGGAAGGCGATGACTGCTCATGGGTCTGGCTTCTTTTAGGGGTGATGAAGATGTTGTCAATTTAGACAGCAGTGGTGGTTGCACAAACTTATGAATATAATTTTTTTTAATCCACTGAATTGGAAAATAAATGTAGCAGGGAAAGGACAATTAGAAAAAATATGTCTAAAATGGCCCTGGGGTGATCAAGAAAAAAAAAAGTTGAGAAACAAAGCTATAAGGAGAGGAGGTGGTTATCCCCCAGACCAGAAAGAAGATTCAGCCTTGTTGCTTTATGTTCTGGTTATCTAAAACATCCAAGTGAAATAGATTAATGTGGCCGTAAGACCTTCAAAATCCTCCCTAAGCACACTTCTTTCAAGACAATTGCAACACACTGGAAGAGGTGGGAAGTCAGGACTGGGAAGGTTGACTTGACCTTGTAAGTCAATGTAAGTGTCTGGCCTTCACTCTCCAACTCCACAGAGGTTTCACGTCCCCACATTTCTCCACCGTGTCTCCTACCTTGGTGAGTGCCAGGGCCTGGTGACAGCCCAGCCTCTCTAGCCATAGTGACCGTAACTCTTGAGCCAAAAAGCAGACCTCACAGTATGTGACAAGTGAGAACATGTGGACGAGAGCAACAGGACAGAATATTTGACACTGGAGCAGCTGGGGTCCGTCCAGGCCACATGGCCACCACAGCTGACCCTGTCCCTCTGGGTGAATCTCCTAGGCCCCACGGTTGTCTTCTGGGAATCACACTTGGAGCCCTTCTCACCCTGCAGGTGCCACCCTGAGTTGCATCAGCTGTGGGTTCCCACCCCTGGACTCGCAGGCACCCATGGTGGCCTGTCCCATCCGGGCTGGCTGCTGTCAGAGTGCACTCCCTGCTCCAGCTGTCTGTGCAGCAGTGTTAGCCCACAAGCTCAGCCAGTGCATCCGAGCCCTGACTCAGAGGCTGGGTCTGCAGGAACCACGAGTTGGGCCTCAGACTCCCCTGACGTAGGAAGACCCCCACCACTGTGAGCCTACACCCAAGGTGCCTTCCCTCCACTCTCCCTTGTAATTTCACACACCCGATTGTATTCAAGCAGTGGAGGCTCCCCAGGAGGACCTGTGGCATTTGTGGCTGCAGACTCTGTCTCAGGGGTTATCAAGGCCCTCGCGCTGGGTCTGAAGGAGCTGAGAATGTCTATAGAGTGCGGGTGAACCCTGAATGTATGTCTTTCCCTCCCTGCTGCAGCCCTGAGCGGGAGACGGTGGCCGAAGCAGATGTCAGGTACTGTGACCCCAAGCACTGCCCGCTGGGGCAGACTTCCTCAGAGGGGCTGTGAGGCCTGAGGAGCCACAGAGCTCAGGCAGGCAGGCAGCCCCCCAGGTCCAACCCAGCTGCAGAGGAGGCCAGGGAGGGTCTGTGCTTCACAGGGTGGCTGGGAGACCACTGCTGCTTCCGGGCATCAAGCCCTTCACACCAGATCATTTTTATCCCTGTGGTCATCTTTTCCTTTTCATTTTCTTTTTTTTCTTCTTTGTCTTCAGAAACCATACCATGCTAAACATGATTTCCTTAACAGTGCTCTTTTTAAAATTTCCATTTGGAGAGTTAGCTGCTAACATCAAAGCTCAGTGGTTTGAGGGCTACTCAAGGAAGGAGGAGATCAGGGTTCAAGTATTTACTTAGCTGGCTTCTTCCAGGCTCTGAGTAGACCTGAGAAGGGGAACAAACTGCAGAGGTGGGACAGGGAGGGGTGGAGAGCAGGGAGGGGTTGGGGTCCCATATCCCCCAGTCAGCTGAGGCCCAGCACCCAAGCCTGCCTCAGGCCTTGGGGAATGGAGAGGCCACCAGGAGCCACACACAGAGCAGATTTCAGCCAACTGCACCTCCTCATCTTCGCGGCGCCCCCACCCCCTAGTCCCAGTTTTATCCATCAGCTTGATAACCACCTCTGACAGTGGCTCCCTGAGAATGCCTCCCCTCCTCCTGCCCTGCTTTTTCCAGGAAGAGAGGCCCAGTGGCCTATGCTTCTCAGAAGCCGTGGCTGCTAAATGCCACCGTGGAGGAGAACATCACCTTTGAGAGTCCCTTCAACAAGCAACGGTAAAAGCCTCCCAGAGGGAGGCAGGCTGAGGGAGGGGAGAAACTGGTCATGCTTTAGTCTCCCTCCCCAGCCCGTAAGCACAGCCAGCTGCCTGCTCCTCCATCCATCTGACTCACCCCGCCATCCTGCTCTCCAGCCCGCTGATCGGGATTCCAGCCTGTTCCATGTGGTCCATCTGGAAATGATCCGGATGTTCCAGACATCGGGGCAGTCCGCCTCCTGTGATTGGGAGGGTAGGAGGAGAGGGAGGTGCGGGCACACTGGTGCCCCCTCGAGGTTGGTGAAAAGGCCCCCCCAGCGCCCTGCCCTCTCCATTCTCGTGATTCCCCGCCCCAGCTCTGCAGCTCACACACAAATCCCTCCAGGACTAATGACCGCTGACATCCATGGACCTCTTTCCAGAGGCTCTCGGTATTCATGATTTCTTCTAATGCTCACTCCAATCCCATAGGCAGGCACTATTATTATCCCCATTTTATAGATGAGGAAACCAAGACTCAGGAAGGTTAAGTAACTTGCCCAAGACCACTCAGCCAGGAAGTGACAGAAATGGGTTTCAGATCCGCCTTCTAACGCCCAAGTACCTGTCACCCAGACACTCTGATGCCTCCACGCACCCTGGCTGGCACCCACCCAGAATGAGAGCTGGTCAGGGGAGTGTGAGGTGGGCAGGCTGGGCAAATATTTGAGCAGCCATCATCATTTACTGCCTCAAGAAAGCAGCAGTGATTTTTCCCTGGCAGTGCCCCAAGTGTGGGCTCTGGCTCCAGCTTTTCCCACCGCACAGGGGCCACAGGCCCTCTCCTGTCACTTACATGGCTATTTGCTCCCATCCAATTTCATCCTTCAAATATTTAACTTGCCCCAAGATGGTGTCAGGTGCTGCCCTCAGCTCTTTTCGAGTTCACGTGGTGTTTGCTCACACCCATCAGGAGGCCCATTAAAGCCATTGCTCATCCTGGCACAGCTGCCCGGAGGGTAATGACCCTCTACAAAAACTCCGGCCCACCTCAGGCTGCTCAGCTGTGTCCCCACCCCACCCCACTGCAGGTACAAGATGGTCATTGAAGCCTGCTCCCTACAGCCAGACATCGACATCTTACCCCATGGAGACCAGACCCAGATTGGAGAACGGGTTAGTAGCAACCTCCAGGGGAGTTACTCAAAGCTGGGGCCCTTGGCCTCCCCTGCTCCCCACCCATCACCATCACCAAGCCCCGAGATCATTCTCAGGCAGAGCAGGGAATGTGAAATGAAAGAGGGGTAAGGCTGCAGAGTGCCTGCCATGGGATCAAAATGATCTCCTGGAGCCCTGGGCTGGTGGCTGTCCTGGACAAGTTTCCAGTCTTGCTGGGTGCAGAGGTCGGCTTAGCACTTTCTCAGGCTGGGGAGCACTTGATCTCTCTACTGACACCCCGAGTATGTACTGAGAGCCCGCCCAGCACTGCACCGGGCTCAGGGTTATTCTTCTGTTTCATCCTCAGGTGGGGTCCCTCCTCCATAATCTTAGATGAATAGGATTCTCCCATGGCTTTCCTCCTGGTGTGTGATTTAAATCCCCCCTTCCTATGGCTTCCCTGATAGCTCAGTTGGTAAAGAGTCCACGTACAATGCAGGAAACCCTGGTTCAATTCCTGGGTCAGGAAGATCCACTGGAGAAGGGATAGGCAACCCATACCATTTATTCTTGGGCTTCCCTTGTGGCTCAGCTGGTAAAGAATCCACCTGCAATGCAGGAGATCTGGTTTTGATCTCTGGGTTGGGAAGATCACTACCCACTCCAGTATTCTGGCCTGGAGAATTCCACGGACTGTATAGTCGATGGGGTAGCAAAGAGTCGGGCATGACGGAGAGATTTTCACTTTCCTCTGTCCTGGTTTTCATGGGTCAGATGGTCCCTAGCACCTACATGATGAATTGTCGAAGGCCTGGGGCTCATTCTCCCCACTTCTGAATGAATTCAGTGAACGTGTCCAAGTTCCTCCTCTCTACCAGATGAGGAGGGTGCAAAGAGGTGAATAAAGCCAAAGAGCTCTCATCAAGTAGGGGCCTGGACAGTCTCTGCTGAAGGGCTGTGCAGGCCTGACCATTCCTCCCCTTTGGCGGTAGGGCATCAACCTGTCCGGTGGTCAGCGCCAGCGAATCAGCGTGGCCCGAGCCCTCTACCAGCACACCAACGTCGTCTTCTTGGTGAGTGCACCAGCCAGCAACTTCCTTGAGGTACTTGTGTCTGGCTGCCCCTTTGGCTCAGACAGACAGACAGACACACACACGCATCTACCCACACACCATCACCAAACAACATCCCTCTCCAGGAGCAAACTTCTCCTGCCAGAGATATTACCTACTGATCTTTTTTTAAAAATTAATTAATTTATTTTAATTGAAGGCTAATTACAATACTGTAGTGGTTTTTGCTATACATTGACATGAAGCAGCCATGGGTGTACCTGTGTTCCCCATCCTGAGCCCCTCTCCCACTTCCCTCCCTCCTACTGATCTTATTGATGGAAAAACTGAGACAAGATTAGTCCAACAGATCAATGTGTACTTCACACAGCTCTGCAGTAGGCACAAGAGGAGATGAGCAGTAATTATAGGCCCCTGCTTTGTAGAACATCCCCAACCTATTAATACTTATTTAGCCCAAATATAAGAATCACAAATACGTGGAAAGTGAGTTGCCATTTCCTGTTTCAGGCCCAGAGCAGACATTGCTAATTGATCTGTTTTCTCTCCCATGAAAACTTAACTTGGCCTCAGAATCCTTCTTAACACAGCACTCCAGGTGACCTCTAATAATCAAACATGAGATAAAATTTGGCTGTACCCGCCCTCCTTCATGCCAGGTTCTGTGTAGTGTGCCTTAGTTGATACTGAAGAATTCCAAGACATAGCCCTTGGCTTCAGAGGTTTAGAATCTAATTAGGGAAACAGAGCTCACCAATACTCAACAGCCACAGCCCACTGGGAAGCCAAACTGTGTGACAGACTCTGCAGGGCCCTGTTCAGGGAGACAACTGTGAGGCCAAGAGTAATCAGGGAGGGCTTCATAGAAGAGAGCATTAAAGAATGAGTCAGTTAAACGGAAGGAAAGAGGGAGCCATTCGGACAGACCATTGGCAGAAGGCCTCAGTTCTCTGATCCTGGCTTATTCTCCACACTGCCACCTCCCCACTAAACTCACTGCATAATGGAAAGGTTCACAGCGTTTGTTACCATCTGACACAGGCATAGCATTTTACAAAGTACTAGCTTATTCATGATCCCGTGTGAGCTTTAAACAACCTTGTTAGAAATAAAGTGGATACTTTAATTTATTTCAGCTAACTTTTAAGCTCCTAGTCTGTACTAGGCATGGGCACAGGGGATATCAGTTCTTCAGGGCCACACGGTCCAGGGTAGACAAATAGTTGTCAGATCTGACTTCCTGCAGGGTATCACTGGAACAGAGGGAGGGAAGACTAGGCTCAGACATCAGGAAAGGACACAGGAAGAGCTGGTGCTTGGGGGAGGGCTGAAGGATGAAAAATAGCTCACCTGACAGACGAAAGGCAGATCAGCACTCCAGGCAGAGGGAAGAGCTTGGGCAAAGGCCTGCAATGGCAGATTCCCTGGAAATCAGATCATAGGGAGCTTTTACAAGACAGATGGGAAGTGAGGCTGGAAAGGAAGACTGAGCAGGTGGGAAGGGTCTGGTTTAGGGTGCTAAGGAATTCGGACGTAACAGACTATGGGGAGTCACTTGAGGTTCAGGAGTCAGGAGGTGCTTGTGATTAGACCTGCTTGAGAGTGATGACTGATGGCTGAGGTCCAGAGAGCTTAGGCACACTGTCCAAGGCCACAGAGTGAAGCGGTGTCAGTCCCCAAACCAGAGCGTGTACATCCACTGTTTTTACATCCACTGCTACCCACCCCCCATGCTTGCCCCTGTTTTCTCCCATCTACCCAGGACGACCCCTTCTCAGCTCTCGATGTCCATCTGAGTGACCATCTGATGCAGGCCGGGATCCTTGAGCTGCTCCGAGATGATAGGAGGACAGTGGTCCTAGTGACCCACAAGCTACAGTACCTACCACATGCAGACTGGGTGAGGGGCCAAGCAGCGGTCAAACTGTGGCGGGCTACGGTGGGAGAGGCCGTTGGGTGTCTCCAGAGGACTCTGTCAGATGTCTGAGCAGCAATTGCTGAGGGCCACAGAGCAGAAGAGAGCAGCACTGGGTGGCTTCACTCAGGCTGGGCCCATCAGGGAGACCTGCCATAGTCCACGTGTTTGGCGTCACCTAGAGTGGCAGACATCTGCATCCTGACCGGGGCCCCTGTGGGTACACGCAAGGTCAGCACCAAGAAGTCTCAGAAAGAAGCAGACACTCAGTTCCTACTTCCATTTCCTACCCGGTTTGATGACTCACTCCCCTGTGCTTGGGGAGTGCCCATGTGGACAGGAGAGCCATCTTCCTGCCCACTAGTGCGTCAGATTCAAGTTAGGATCAAATGGGAAATATGGAAACAAACCTCGGCAGTAGTAATAGAAACTCAGTGTTATCAGTAGAATGAAATATCACATCAGTTACATCCCCATATTCCTCAACATGAAGACAGTAGTTATTTTTCAAATAATTGGAAAGCATTTAATTCTTAAAATGGAAATCATGTGACTTTTGAAACTGGGGCCTTGCCTGACTCGTACATAAATTTGTCTGTGAAAATGAGGCCCTTCCTAAGCTTCAGGTCTGTGTTAAATGCCCCTGATAATTCCCCTCAAATAAATCTTCCTTCTACATGTAGTAAGGTCTTCCCCTCTACTATGAATAAAAAGGAAAAAGATCCAGACTTTTCAGAAAAGCTATTAAAGCAGAAAAAATGCAGGGGGCAGGGGGTGGGGGGGCGGAATTCCAGATTTTAAAAATAGCTATTAGAGGAGGTACAAGTTTGTGTCTGAGTTTCTGCAGTGACCCTGGTGAGACAATTCAGGACAATCCTTAGTCCAAAGAAGGCAAACACAAAAGTGCCTGGTTCCTTAAGTGAACAGGACTTCAGGGCATCAGCCCTTGAACCCCAGCAGGGGGTGAGTGGGAGCGAGAAGAGCAGGTTGGGTTTCTGAATTAATGATGGGTCTACGTGAGTATAAAGCATTGAATGTTTCAAATAAAATACATTTTATTGATCTCAAAGAGGCCTCACACATTTAGACCAACAGGTGCTTTGCCAAACACTGGTGGAACCTGTCAGGCCTGATGTGAGGAGGATGAGGGTAATGAGCTGTTAGCCCATTAAGTGCATGCAAACAGCTGTCATTGCTGGAGTCCTTGGGGATAAGCAGACAACTTGACCAGGATGCACTAGTTTGCTCTGCAAACCCTCCTGTCAACCACGGGGCAACCATTGAGAACTACCCCTGAGATGTACCAGATTCTAAATCCTGGAGTGTCCTGCTGAGGGCAGTGGGTGAGCTGGAGCCATCTGTGATAGGGAAGGGATGTGTGCTCTGAGTACATCCGTCTCAGACGCCTCGGTCAGGCAGGGGTATGACCTCCACTCCCCCGCCTCAGCCAGCCCCCACCGAGTTTGTTTCTGCCTTTTTAGATCATCGCGATGAAGGATGGCACCATCCAGAGGGAGGGCACCCTCAAGGACTTCCAGAGGTCTGAGTGCCAGCTCTTTGAGCACTGGAAGACCCTGATGAACCGGCAGGACCAAGAGCTGGAGAAGGTGGGTGTAGCCTGGGGGTCAGGCAGCCTGGCCCCTGAGGATTAGGTTCTGCTAGAACCTGAACTCATAAAGGCCTTCCTGCCCTCATTGGCCCTAGGAAGCCCCCCACTATCACACACAAAGGACAGATGTGGGAGCTGGGCATGAAATTGCTCCGACTAGACAGCCAATACCCGTGCCAGCTACGCAAGGCAGAGTCAGGCCAATGCCTTCCCCATGTCCTGAAATAGTCAGACACCATTTAGTTACAAAGCTTCAGATAACCAACTCAGACCGGCTAAACAAAGAGAAAAAGGGGGTGGAGAGTTAAGGATTTACTGGCTCAGGAAACTAGAACATCCAGTGATGCTATAGCTTCAGGTGGAGCTGGACCCAGGTGATAAGCAATATCATCAGGAGTCTAATCCTCCCCACCCCTTGGCTCTGCTTCTCTCACACCGGCCTCATTCTCGTGGAGGCAGTGAGGGCCCTCGGCATCTCAGGCTTCCATTCTTCCAGGTCAGCAGCTCTGCCAGAAAGACAGTGCCTGTTTTACGATAGTTCAGCAAAAGTCCCGGGGCTGACTCCTGTTGGTCCCATCCTGAGCAAATCACTGTGGTCAGGGATGTGGAATGTGAAGACTGACAAATCCTGGGTCACATGCCCACTCTGGGAGTCAGAGAGAGTGATTAGCCCACCTGAGTCACAGAGGCAGAATAAGGAAGAGGTGGTCTCCCACAGGGATACTGGGATGCTAGTAGCTGATAAAGGGGAAGGAGTAAATTCTGGCAGGCAAACGTGTCCGTCTGGACCATCCTCCAGGCAGGGGCAACTTGATAACTGCCAGCGGTCATCACCAGAGGCAGTTCCCCCCACCTCCCTCCCTTTTCCCTCTGCACACCCTGAGGACATTAGCCAGGCCCCACCTATCTTTCAGGAAACCGTCATGGAGAGAAAAGCTACGGAGCCACCCCAGGGCCTGCCCCGGGCCGTGTCCTCAAGAGATGGGCTCCTGCAGGATGAGGAAGAGGAGGAAGGTACAGGCAATGGGACTGGAGTGGGATCATGGCCTGAGGTCTGCTCCCCCATGAGGAGACTAAGGGTTGGGGTTCCAGGAGTGGGGAGATGGTGTGCCTCTGATGCATACCTTCCCCCCTGTGCACCGCAGTCTCCCCATCTGTAAGCGGGGCTGATGCAACCCCTGTTCTCTTCAGGGGTGTGCAAGGTAACTCCATAAGGGGGTTCTTCCACCTGCAGAGGAGGCGGCCGAGAGCGAGGAGGAGGACAACCTGTCGTCGGTGCTGCACCAGCGCGCCAAGATCCCGTGGCGGGCCTGTGCCAACTACCTGTCCTCGGCCGGCACCCTGCTCCTCTCGCTGCTCGTCTTCTCCCAGCTGCTCAAGCACATGGTCTTGGTGGCCATCGACTACTGGCTGGCCAAGTGGACCGACAGTGCCCTGACCCTGAGCCCCACGGCCAGGAACTGCTCCCTCAGCCAGGTGGGTCCAGCAGCCCCAGTGCCGGGGCCAGGGGACGGGGAGGGCTGAGCACCCGCCACAGGATGCCAGCCTCATTCTCTGCCAGGCCCAGGAGTGCTCCCTCAACCAGACCGGCTACGCCATGGCGTTCACAGTGCTCTGCAGCCTGGGCATCGTGCTGTGCCTCATCACGTCCGTCACAGTGGAGTGGACGGGGCTGAAGGTGGCCAAGAGGCTGCACCGCAGCCTGCTGAACCAGATCATCCTGGCTCCCATGAGGTAGCCCTCTCCCCTGGCTGTGCCTGGTTGTGGGCAAGTCATTGTTCTCTGGGCCTCAGCTCTCCCATCTGTAAAATGGGGATATATCAATACATATGATCTCTATTGCAGGTCGCTAGATGTGACTCAAGGGCATGGGGTGGGAAAAGCCCCCCCTTGGTGCAGAAAACAGGGAAGCTGTTATCTCCTCAGCTAGACAGGGTGCTAGAAATGTCACACAGTTAGCTCATCTAATTCTCACAACAGCCCTTCAAAGGGTCTGCAGGCTCTGCATGAATGCTCCCCACTTCTAGGCAGGAACCATCCCCGGTTCAGCTCTCCCCTTTCCTGCCTCTCCTTCCTCATTCAGCCATCCTGCAGGTTCTGACCCCAGGGACACACAAGGTAGTTATTCTAATCCTCTGTAATGGGATCAATCAAAACCCCAAAGGCTGCTTGGTGTGAAAGACGGTTAAAGCTGTCGCAGCCCGATTGGCTGCCAACTCAGTTTACAAACCCAGCAGGCAAACAGGCTGTCTGATCCCTCCTCATCATCCAGTCACAATCTCCTCTCTTGAGTTTCATGATCAGTCTGTGGCCCACAGACACAGCCTCCAAGTTTGCTTATCCTCTATTTGTCCCAGATCTGTGGTTCTGAGATTCTCTGGTTGGGGTTGGGCTGGTTCTGGGTCACAGCCAGAGTGCTGACAGCTGGAGTGGCCTCGCAGGGTCAGCCAGCTGACAGGCTGTCCCCAGGGCCCGTCCTCTGCCCTCCCCGCCCCATCCCCACCCCCAGGAGAGTCGTCTCTCTGGAGAGAACTCTACGTCCCCAGGAGAACAGCTTCTGAGTGAGGCAGGCCCAGTGAGCAGCAGAGAATGGTGGCAGTGGTCACACATGGGCTGGAGGGTCAGAGAGGCTGCGAAGGGACCAGCACCTCTTTGGGTGGCTGCGGGAATTCTCAGGGACACAGGCCAGACACAGGCAATTGCCCTGGGAAGGCAGACCTGGGGATGACTCCAGAGATGTGGAAACAAAAAAATAACACCCTCCTTCAGTAAACAGGAAGGAAATCAATACATGGATGAATAATGGTCCTCTGATCGCCTCTTAGGTTTTTCGAGACCACTCCCCTTGGAAGCATCCTGAACAGATTTTCATCTGATTGTAACACCATCGACCAGGTACACAAGATCGCGTGACATTTGTCCCCAGTCCAGAGAGAAGCCAGGTCCCCAGGAGCTTCTCCTGTCTGACTTGGCTTCCCCAGATCAGCTGATCAGAGCCTTGGGCTAAGAACCTAGTGGGCTCCATCTGATTACAATGCTGCCTCAGGACCTGGGGCCTCCCCTGGGAGACTCTCCTAATGAGGCTGAAAGAAACCACATCCCTTTGGCTTCTGGCCAAGGCCACTCTGGCTCACAGGAAGGTTCCAGCATACTCTGCACCAAGGTGACTGATTTTCTGGATAACAAACATTTTGATTCTGCCTATGTCCTTTATTCTTCATCGTACTAAATGGTGAAAAAGCAAAGTCCTAATGCCTGGCCTCAGGGAGCCTATAGTGTAGCTACAGGGATAAGACACGGACCGGTAGTAAAGGAAGAGCAAAACCTGGCAGCAAGTAACATGATGAAGATAATCAAATACCAAAACTCACCTCCCAGAACTTCCCTGGTCCAGTGGAAGAGCTTGTCTTCCAGTGAAGCAGATGAGGGTTCAGTTCCTGGTGGGGGAGCTAAGATCCCACATGCCGCAGAGCAACTAAGCCCACGTGCTGCAGGGGCTAAACCCAGAGGGCCTCAGCTAGAGAGCCCTGCGTGCCACAAACTACAGAGCCCAAGAGCTCTGGAACCCGCGGGCTGCTCCCACATACCTCAACCAAGATCCCACGTGCCACAACTAAGACTCAATGCAGACATACATAAATAAATATATATTTTTTTAAAATTTTGAAAAAAAATTCACCTCCCTTTCTCACCCTCCCTTCCCGCAGCACATCCCGTCCACGCTGGAGTGTCTGAGCCGCTCCACCCTGCTCTGTGTCTCAGCTCTGGCCGTCATCTCCTATGTCACCCCGGTGTTCCTCGTGGCCCTCCTGCCCCTGGCTGTCGTGTGCTACTTTACCCAGAAGTACTTCCGAGTGGCATCCAGGTGATGGCAGCACTTGCCAGTGGGGGTGAGGGATAGGAGCTGCTTTGCAATAGTCACTTCAGCTCTGTATCAGAATCATCATAGAGGTGGTAGAGTCATGTCCCCTTCCCCAAAATGAAAATAGAAATATTCATAGTCCACTATCCTAATATAAGCATCTGGCAGCACACAGACTAGTTACTATCTGAACTATTTCCTGGGGTGATACGCTCAGGAATGGGATTGCTAGGTCAGGGTGTATGCATGCGACTATGCCCTTCATTCATTTTGCCAAAATGCTGCCCAGAAGGATTGTATGATTCTAGTGTCCAGGCTGATCGCTGATGCATAAAATCAGAGGGCACCTGATGTGACAGGTCTGATGGCAATCAGACCTCCCAACTCACATGGGTCCAGAGCAAGGATAGAAAAATCCTTGATTGGAGGGAGCCTCTCACCACCTTTCTCGTTGATCACATTCGCCTTCATGGGCCGTGGAACCATGCATGGCTCTTTCCTACTCAAAATTTTCTAAGAACATTTTCTTAGAAGTTCTTTCTGGGAGCGATTCTATTAAGCTCACAGATTCAAAGATTTGTAGGGCCAGTTTTTAAGAGCCTCTAGGCCAGTGTTTCTCAAACTGCCAACCACAGCCTATCAGTGGGTCATGACATCAGTATCCTAGATCACAACCAGTTTTTCAGTGAAACAGAAAATATATGGAAAATATCAGACTGTATTCGCATATAGTAACAGTAAGTTTTACTTGATGAAACCTTAGTTTTGGCTGTGTATGGGTGTGTGTTGGGGGGGTGTGCATGTGTGTGTACTGATTTGTAATATAAAATGTGTTTGTTACTGGTGTTGTGGTCAGAAAGGTTAAGGATGTCTCCCAAGTACACAGAGTTTGTTAGAAATGAGTCAAAATACTGATTGGTATAATAATTAAATTTAGATACATTTTGGCTACAATTACCTTGCCCACAAGGATCAAGATCTGTATAAATGGCTTTTTGCTTGCTTGATCTGGAATCCTTTGGTACCCACGGAGAACAAAGTGCATTGATATCCACAAAATTGCAGAGGCTTTTTAAACACTATAAAAGTTGTCTACAAAGTTCATTTCTTCTGCCAGAGACACCACCCTATTCCCCTGGCATCCACTCTGGCTGTGAGTGTGGCTTGTCCAGGAAAGCTGCTTCCTGCATTCCAACGTCGCCTCCCGGCCACTAATACACTTGTCAAGGTGCAGCTGTGAGGAGCAGGAGCAAATTCTGTTGCCATGGAAACCACTGGCCTTTCCCTATCAAGGAGCTCTTTAGATCTTGGCCTGTGATGTGCCAACACCTGAATTCGAAGCGGGGATGGCATCGGTGTCTTAGAATTATTTATTTAGATACATAAGATTAGATTAGGAAATAATAGTATAGTAGGAAACTTTAGATGGAGAAAAGAGGCTGAATAACTTGGTTTACATGGAAAGCCAGTAAAGTTCCAGACAAGGAGCTTGCACCATCTACGTTAGGCCACCGGCGTCCGTTTAAATATCAGAGAGTGCCCCGCCCTGGGCCCTCTCTCTTACGGATCTTAGCAGCCGGGACAAGTAAGTAGACATGGCGAGCCTCCACGCCCCAGATGGGAATTCAGCCAGAAATTAGAGAAAATGAGAGACACAGGGGAAACCAGTCCTTCCAATGACTTAGCCCCTTCCAATGACTGGCCTCCCGTTTATTATCTAGAAAGGCCTTTTATACCTTTTTTTTTACATAGAGATCAATGGATAATACAAAATTACGCAGCGTTAGCAGCCCCAAAAACCCGGCTCTCTTTTTGCATACCCTCCCGTATACAAAAGGTCTCAGGTGGTTTACATTATCTTCTGGCCAAGAGGCCTGTTAACATTTTTATGGTCTCTTCCTGGGTAATTGTCTATCAACGCAGATGTGAGGTGGATGACACGCAGGCTAATGGTAACTCTTCAACATGCTCTGCTTAAGCATCTGCATGAATGAGATGGGCTGGTACCCTCCTCTTCCCTCTTCAGGCCCAGAGAGGTGAAGCCATTTGGCCCCACAATAGTAGGGGTGGAGCTACGATTCAGACCCAGGCTGAGCCCCGGCCTACCTTCTTAACACTTGGCTCTGCTCCCCGCTTCCCCCACAGGGACCTGCAGCAGCTGGACGACACCACTCAGCTCCCGCTGCTCTCGCACTTTGCTGAAACTGTGGAAGGCCTCACCACCATCCGGGCCTTCAGGTACCAGATTCACCCTGGAGGGTAGGGGGCTGGGGATGGAGCCAGAGTCACAGGTCATGGGATTTGATTCTCAGGGCTCTGCTTAGGAAAGCCCAGAGCACATGTCTGCCAGCCCCTTATCGGGCCCCGAGGCTGGTCCACCCATGGAGTCAGGTCCACTGGGCTCCAGCTGCATGAGCCAAGCCCAGGGCCTCTGTGAACTAAGGTAAAACGTGAAAAGAGACAAGGCCAAGACAATTCCTCATAAATCTATGCTGGAAAGGCCCTCACAGGGTGTGGGCCAGCCCTGAGGCCATCTTTCATTGAGACACTGCTGTGAGCCAAACACTAGTACGCTGAGTGCTTTACATGCCAGTACTCATTCATCCTGCCCTGCAATCTGACATGGAAGGCTTGATGATTCCCATTTCTCAGGTAAGAAAATTGAAGTTCTCTGTAAGGTTCCACAAAGTCCAGATTTGAAGCTGGCTTGTTCATTCAACATTTACTGAGTGTTCACCCAGCCCCTTGCCAGGCACTGAAAAGATGGAAATAATTCAGATGAGCCCATACCCTGGAGGCATTTACAGTCTAGGCTTTGAGCAGGCCAGGACAAACCCATGTGCCAAGTATTCCAAAAGAAAGGCTATGGTAGCATAGCAGGGAGGCAGTCATGGAAGCCTTCACTGAGGAGGTGGCATTAGTGCTGGGACTCAAACAGTAAATAAGAGTTCACCAGGCTACAGAAACTCCCCCAAACGTCAGTGCCTTGCCATCCTCTTGATACTCTGAGTTGTGATGTTCAGCTTGACAGGGGCACCTGACGCTGCCTTGGGAAGGGGGTTGGGGCTGTTGCTCCCCACCTCAGTCTCTGTCTGAAATATTAGAGCATCTCTCCTCTGGATAGACATGTTAGAGAATCTGACCCAGATTCTGGGCCCTGGTCTCTAAGCCTCAGAGAGTGACTCTAGGTTATTTTTAGGATGACACAGCTGCACGGGGCATGATAATAACCATGCGACACTGGCCCTGTGTCCAGGAACCCTAGGGCTCAAGGAAAGGGTCTGAGGAGGCTTGTATCTCCTCCCTCCAACCCCCAAAGTCCAGCTGCCCGGACTCCTGGTGCCACACCGCAGCCCCAGTTCACTCCTTGGGGATCTGGGGCCAATGGGAAGTGCTCTTTGGGGTCTCATCTGAGTAAAGCAAAGCTGAACTCTGCCCTGGCCTTGGCCCTGCTCTCTGGACCTCCCCTACCTTTGTGTGAGCCTGTGCTGTCTTCCCCATGGATACTCCCTGGAGCTTGGCCTGACTCCAGGGTTTCCTCCCAGCTTTGTCCTCTTCTCCAGTCTGAACTCCCCAGTTCTTCCACCCTTTGGATCCCTCAACAATGTCAGGCCAACCTCTACTCTAACTTTTGGTGATGCTTCTCTTAAAATTGGTATCCTGGAGGCCTCCAGGCTGGGCCTGGGGCAGAGAGATTGTGACTTTCCTCGAGTGGGCCAGACTCCCTCGACAGGTTCTGCGTGGATGCCAGCATCCTGCAATTCGCCTCAACCAAGCCTATGGTTGGCTAGAGAAACTGCTCCCCCGAAGGCCTACAGTGGATGATTTTTAAATATGAATGAAGGACTTTTAAAAGTCATCCCTGAAGGTGTTGAATTCATTGGCTTTTGCCCAACAGCCTGCCCTGCCAAGAGCAAAACTGCTACTGCTAAGTCGCTTCAGTTGTGTCCGACTCTGTGCGACCCCATAGACAGCAGCCCATCAGGCTCCCCCGTCCCTGAGATTCTCCAGGCAAGAACACTGGAGTGGGTTGCCATTTCCTTCTCCAATGCATGGAAGTGAAAAGTGAAAGTGAAGTCGCTCAGTGGTGTCCGACTCTTAGTGACCCCATGGACTGCAGCCTACCAGGCTCCTCCATCCATGGGATTTTCCAGGCAGAGTACTGGAGTAGGGTGCCATTGCCTTCTCCGAAGAGCAAACTAGTGTTTATTTATTGGTTGTACACTTCCTGTGTGCCAGGCATGTGTGTTGATTATAACATTTAATCCTCACAAGAATCTTATGACAAAGGTAGGAGAAGCCCCATTCTACAGATGAGGCTGAGTAACCAGCCCGAGGTCACACAGACAGTGAGAGCTGGTTCTGGGCTTGGGACCCAGGTCTGGCTGACCCTCTGGTTTTCCTGGAAGCCCTACTTTTTCTCCCCAAAAAAGTTTCAAGGATGCCCAGCACTGAGTGATTATTTCAGTTCACATAGGAACTATTACTAGCCAGATGAAAAAACTTAGTTTCAGTCCTGAAACATAGCCAGTAATAGTAATACTCAGACTCTAGCCTGGTTCTGCATGACCCCAAATCTGGGGCTCTTTCCACAATCCTTACATCATCACACACCTATCACAGAAGGCCCATCTCACATGCACCTTCATGCACACCCACCCCTCAGGCCAGTCACACACGCTTCAGACTCTCCAGTTACACGAGCACTCACACGTACATATCTCCAACATGCACTCACTCACTCAAGCCCTCAGACATATGGTTTCACACTCCCATAAGACACATCACCCCGCCACACACACAACTACCCTGTGGTTGGGCAATCACACCCTCTCACACCCCAGATACTCACTTTGCTCTCCTCTGACACATGGTTCAGACTCAGACCCTTCGCCCAGAAATAATCAAAGCAGAGCAGACACCTTCTGGGAGTGAAAAGCAAATGCCCAACAAGATCCATCTTGAGTCCCTCGGAGTCCCCTCGGTTGTTTCCCTGAGACCGTGTTGAGATGGTTTTCCTTTATTCACCATCAGACAAGCTGCCCCCTCCTGTAGGCCTGGCCCAAAGTCTGAAGAGGTGGCCAAGCAGAGTGATACCAGGAGCCCAGGCTGGTCAGAGAGAAGAGGCAGATCCACAGAGTAACACAAGGGAGAATATGAGGAGGGCACGAGAACAGGGAGAAGCCTCCAGAGTTCCTTGCACAGGAAGATACCATCTGTCTTAGAGGGATAGGAGAAGGTTCGTTCATTCAACAAATGTTTATTGACAGTGCCGGATAGGGTTTCCCAGGTGGCGCTTGTGGAAAGAACCTGCCTGCCAATGCAGGACACATGAGAGATGTGGGTTTGATCCCTGGGTTGGGAAGATCCCTGGAGAAGGCAATGGCAACCCACTCCAGTATCTTTGCCTGGAGAATCCCACGGACAGGGGAGCCTTGCGGGCTACAGTTCATGGGGTCACAACAGACACGACTCAGCCACTGAGCACACACATGTGCTGGAGACACATTAGTGACCAAATCAGACAAGGTCTCTCTCCTCATGGAGTTTACAGTCCAGTGAGGGCGATCGATGACAAGCAGCTAGAGAAATTAATATATGAGCAGAGATTACGAGACAAACAGGCTGCAGAGATGGAGAACAACAGGCCAGGAAAGGCCACTCTGAAGAGATGTCATTTAAGGCAAAGGCTGAAGGTTGAGAGGAATCAGCCTTGGGTAGAGCAGAGGAGGAAGCATTCCAGGCAAAGGGAACAGCATGATAAAAGGCCTTGGGTGGGGAGGAGCTTGGCATTGTCACAAATCTGAAAAAAGGCAAGCAATGGAATAATTTACTTTGCTGTCATTTCTGTGGCTGCAGCACAGTGAGCAAGGGGATTTGTGGCATGGAAGGAGGCTGGTGAGGTTGGCAGGGGCTGGTTCCCACAGGCAAGGAGGTGGTTCTTTATCCTAAAAAGTCTTTCATATTCTTAGCATCAGAGAGATAGGATGCATTCATGATTTGGGAAGCTTATGCTGGCTGCTGTGTGGAGAGTGGACTGTAGAGAGATGGCAGGTAGACCTGTTAGGAAGCTGATGCTATAGTCCAGGTGAGTTTGTGGTGGGCAGGAAGCAGGCGAGAGGCAGGCAGAGAGGCAAGGGCAGTACTGGAGGTAGTCAGAAGAGGACTGAGGGATTGGATGTGAATCAGATGACTGGATGTGATCAGGTTTCTGGCCTGAGCAACGAGCTGGGTGGAGGAGCCCTTTAGTGTAAGAGGGAAGCCCTACAGAGGAGAACTGGTCTTGGAGTGAAAACAAGAGTCTGAAGGAGCTGGCGCTCTTGGCAGGTATGAATAAGAAGAAGGGAGCTGGGAAGACATTCCAGAGAGGGGTGGCAGACATCAGGTAGCAGAAGTGGCATGTTTCAGGGCTGCAGGCGAGGAGGGCCCCAGGGGCTGCGTGGACCAAGATGATTCCCCTTCACCCTCCTGATGCTCCCTTCAGGTACGAGGCCCGGTTCCAGCAGAAGCTCCTTGAATACACAGACTCCAACAACATCGCCTCCCTCTTCCTCACGGCTGCCAACAGGTGGCTAGAAGTCCGCATGGCAAGTGCCTCCCCCCACTCCCCAGCCCAGGACAGGGAGCTCTGATAGCGCTGTGCTGACAGAGCAAGGGCCAAACAGGGGCCGGAGGGCAGGAAAGAAGGATGGATGCCGACTCAGGAGTGCACCCGGGGGTGGGTGTCGAGCCCTCCTGCGTCTCCCAACCCTGGGGGTCCTCCCTGTGTCTGCCCTTAGCCTCCTCTTCCCTCTCTCACTGCCTGGAGGCTTGTGTGTCTGAGATGTGGGCCAAAAGGAAAAACAGTTGTGCGTTGAGCTGTGACAAGTGTGTGTGTCTGCAGTGGGTCATATGGCACGCGGGGCCAGCTGGTGAGCTGTGCGTGTTGGGCATGGGGTGGGGGAGCACTTCTGCGTGCACATGATGTCTCCTGGGGCTCCAGCCTGCCCGCCCT
>SJXQ01004163.1:431118-502499 GCA_006408695.1 Aepyceros melampus | reverse complement strand
GGGCGCCGCGGTGCCCTGTGTCACCAGCATCCACTCCTTTTCGTCTGCCTTCCTTTTCTCCATTGAGGTCCAGGTGACCATTGGTTTCGGCGGGCGCATGGTGACCGAGGAGTGCCCTCTGGCCATCCTGATCCTCATTGTGCAGAACATCGTGGGGCTCATGATCAACGCCATCATGCTGGGCTGCATCTTCATGAAGACGGCTCAGGCCCACCGGCGGGCTGAGACCCTCATCTTCAGCAAGCACGCAGTCATCGCCCTGCGCCACGGCCGCCTCTGCTTCATGCTGCGCGTGGGCGACCTCCGCAAGAGCATGATCATCAGCGCCACCATCCACATGCAGGTGGTGCGCAAGACCACCAGCCCTGAGGGTGAGGTGGTCCCCCTCCACCAGGTGGACATCCCCATGGAGAATGGTGTGGGTGGCAATAGCATCTTCCTGGTGGCCCCGCTCATCATCTACCACGTCATTGACGCCAACAGCCCGCTCTATGACCTGGCGCCCTGCGACCTGCACCACCATCAGGACCTTGAGATCATCGTCATCCTGGAAGGCGTGGTGGAAACCACAGGCATCACCACCCAGGCCCGCACCTCCTACCTGGCCGACGAGATCCTGTGGGGCCAGCGCTTTGTACCCATTGTGGCCGAGGAGGATGGCCGCTACTCCGTGGACTACTCTAAGTTTGGCAACACTATCAAAGTGCCCACGCCACTCTGCACAGCCCGCCAGCTTGAGGAGGACCCCAGCCTGCTGGATGTCCTGACCCTCGCCCGCGGGCCCTTACGCAAGCGCAGCATGGCCGTGGCCAAGGCCAAGCCCAAGTTCAGCATCTCTCCAGACCCTCTGTCCTGAGCTCTGCTCCCTTGGGCTCCTTCCTTATGTGTGGCATGGTATGTAGAGCAGACGTGGTGTGGGCTCCTTGGCCAGGCCAGGACCTGGTGTGAGGCTGGGCCCTCCAGCTCAGCCTCCCTGCCTGCTGCTCGCCCAGGGTGTTACAAAGCAGTTGTCACTACTCTATTCTGGCCTCAGCAGGAGCCTGCACTGGGTTATTTTTGTCCCTGCTCCTCACAGCCCCAACTCAGGACTGGCTTGTCCCCTTCCCGTGCCCCAGACTGTCAGAGCTGTGGAATGGGTCAGGCCCTAAAGCTGGGTCCCCATCTAGTCCTGGGCCCCCACGACTGACTGGCTGCAAGCTGGGCAAGGTGGCTGGGGAGAACAGGCCCCAAATTGGAGGCCCGTTGCCCTGTTTCTGTGGCCCCAAGAGATGCCTGTGGTGAGGCCCCAGCCCTTACTTGGTCCCTGAAAAAGTGATGGCCGAAAGGGTGGGCCTGGTCTTCTAGGGAGGATAGGCGATGAGGGAGCACAGTCAAGCTGGAGGGTTGGAGATGTGGAGCCCCCGCCCCCTGGCAGGCTCTGCAGAGAGGAGGCGGCACCGAGGGGCTTAGCTTTCTGAGCCCTGCTTAGGCTCAGGGAGGAGCGATAGGCCACTTGCCTCTGACCTCAAAGCTTCTTTAATGGGGCTCCATGGCTGCTGCACCTGCCTATTCCCATTCTGTCCCCCACCCTGGGAGGCTGTGGACTGAAAGAGGCTGAGAGAGACTGGGGTCCCGGGCCCACCACTGGCCTGGCTCCCCACCAGTGGCTGCCACTCACTTTGTCAAGAGGGTGGCCTTAGAGAGCCTTTGGATTGCTAGGAAAGGAAATGTTGGAAAGCACAGGATGGTGGGGGGTGGGTGAGGTCCCTGAGGCAAGAAGGCTGTTGATTGTGACCAGCTTGACCCCAAGCCAGACTCTTGGAGCAGTGCTACATGTACTTGCCCAGAATTCTGCCTTCTTTGTCGTCAATAAAGGCTACCCCTTTGTGACCTAAACTCTGGGCTGTTCTTGCTGGTGGGCAGGGAGGGCAGGGGCTGGTCACTGCCAGCCCACATTTCAGAGGCTCCAGGGACCCTAGCTGGGAGGCCAGGAAAGGGACCTGGAGTTGGTCTTCTTCCCCTGTTCAGGGACACTTCCCTTCTCTGCCTCCAGTAGCCCAGCCCTCCAGCCGGCCTGACCGTTTTGATTGGACACTCATCAAGCTTATAGCCCTGAGCCCAGCCTCCACTCCAGGGATCTGCTGGAAGGCTGAGGTGCTCAAGGAAAGAGGTGGGGACGTCACGGGCCTTAGTGTGGCAACTGGAGCATTAGCTCTCAAAACAAGTGCTTTCGTTCACATCCTGGCTCGAGTCCTCAGGCTTCACCTAACGTAACTTCTCTGTGCTTCAGTTGTCTCATCTATAAAGTAGGGTTACTAATAGTACCCACCTCATAGAATTGCTTTGGGAGGAAATGAAGAGCACATGTCAAATGTTTGAGTGCCTCGTCCATAGTAAGTGCTCAATAAACGTTAACTGCTGAGACTGCTGTTGAATCAGCTACATGATGAGACAACTGAGCAAGTGAATGCCAAGAGAGAAAGTACTATTATATGTCCCCTAGTGAGGAGTTTCTATGCCTGGACTTACCTTCTACACTGTGTCCCCGTCCAGCTCAGACCTTGATGACAGGGGCTGTGGCAACACCTGTTACCTGGGCTTTTTTCTCTGTCTCAATCCTCTGGATGCCATCTACCATGTGGCCACCAGAGTGGTCTTATTAAAAGACTTCATTCTCTCCAATGTCAAGTGCCTCCAGTCGTTCCCCATTCCCTTCTGGTCAAGGCTAGACCTATAACCAGTCATTTCAGGCTTTGCCTGACTTCTAGTCATTACAGCCTACTGTTCTCTGGCCAGGACCCTATGTAACTGCCCACCACCCTGGCAGCCTCAATATCCCCTCCCTGCATACAGCATTGATCTTCCTACCTCTGAGCTTTAGATGATGTTATTCCCTTTGCCTGGACTGTCCAGGCCTCATCTCTCCCTGTGGAAATCTATAAAAGTCCAAGCTACCACGATGCCTCCTTGAAGCCTCCCCTGATTCCTCTAGAAAGTGATGGTCCCGTCCCTCTGTGCTTGTGGGCATTCTGCTTTTGCCAGTGTTTGTGGGTCTGTCTCCCCATTCCCAAGTCCATGGCTCCTTGAGTCAGGGACTGTGCCTGATCGAGCACTGTGACTGTCTCTGAGTAAGTGCTGAATGAGTGAATGATGAATAATGTACAGGACAACAAGTCAAGGTCAATGGTGCAGTGTGAGGCCCGTAGAGGGCTTTGGTTGCATCAGTGAGAGTCTGTCCCAGGTTATTTCAGAGGCAGGGCTGAAGGACTAAGGAGCTGCTGGTTCAGGCTCTAAGATGCCCCATCCCTGCTGCTGCTGCTGCTAAGTCGCTTCAGTCGTGTCCGACCCTGTGTGACCCCACAAACGGCAGCCCACCAGGCTCCCCTGTCCCAGGGATTCTCCAGGTAAGAACACTGGAGTGGATTGCTATTTCCTTCTCCAGGCCCCATCCCTGTACCCACAGAAACACACCCCGCCCCCCATCCAAAAGCTGATTTTTTGCTGTGCTGACTTGTTTCTGGTTTAGAGGAAGGAGATGAGAAAGCTGTTCAAAGTTGGCCCAGAGTTCTGGGGACAGTACCTGGTTCTTAGTCTAAAGACTCAGCTTACCTGTCTTTAAGACCAGAGGAGGAGGCCAGACTCACTAATGAGAAGCGTCTGGGTAGCACCTTCCTTGGGGACCATTCAGAGCAACCTTCCTCCACTCTTTCATATACCTTTAAACAGCTGGTGATAGTGAAATGGCAGAACTGAGGGCTTAGCGCCACCTGCTGGCCACAGACAAGACCTACTTGATCCCAGAAAATCAGAATCACTGCGGCTGCTAAGTCACTTCAGTCGTGTCCGACTCTGTGCGACACCATAGATGGCAGCCCACTAGGCTCCCCTGTCCCTGGGATCCTCCAGGCAGAACACTGGAGTGGGGTGCCATTGCCTTCTCCTGCTGCTGCTGCTGCTACTAAGTCACCTCAGTCGTGTCCGACTCTGTGCGACCCCGTAGACAGCAGCCCATCAGACTCTGCCGTCCCTGGGATTCTCCAGGCAAGAATGCTGGAGTGGGTTGCCATTTCCTCCTCCAATGCATGAAGTGAAAAGTCAAAGGGAAGTCGTCAGTCGTGTCCGACTCTTCATGACCCCATGGACTGCAGCCTACCAGGCTCCTCCGTCCATGGGATTTTCCAGGCGAGAGTACTGGAGTGGGGTGCCATTGCCTTCTCCCTGTCTTCTCCTGCTGCTGCTAAGTCACTTCAGTCGTGTCCAACTCTGTGCAACCCCATAGACAGCAGGCAGCCCACCAGGCTCCCCCATCCCTGGGATTCTCCAGGCAAGAACACTGGAGTGGGTTGCCATTTCCTTCTCCAATGCAGGAAAGTGAAAAGTGAAAGGGAAGTCGCTAGTCCTAGGCTTTTCACCCTGTGAGATCCCTAGCATTTAGGCTTAACTCAGGGAAAAGCTGAAAAGCTGCAGGCATGGAAAGAGCAGCTGGAGCAGACTTCCTTTGATCACCCCACAGATGTTCTTGTCCACTAACAGTGCTCCCATCATTTGGGGCCACCCATCTCTTTAAAGCACTTGTCTAACTATAGACAGAAGAGCTCCCCTAACCTCCCCTCAGCCTAGCAGGAAATTCTGTGAGAATTGTTTCTGAGATTCTGCCTCCAGGGCATCATGTGAGAACAAATGGAGCAGTCTAAGCTCATCCCCACCCCATGTGCAGATCCCCCAGAAAGGATGTGTCTCATGTCACTGTGCTCCAGTGCTGAGGAAGGCGCTCCTCTCCCAATTTGCAGATGAGGAAATGGGATTGGACTTGGGGGTCACTTGCTAAGATCACACAGCTAGTAAGTAAGACAGGCCCAAGATTTGGGCCTGAGTCTGTCTCACACCAAAGCTCTCTCCCTTCCCACCGCTGCACGATCCCAATGACCTGAGCATCACCTTTTACTAGGGGTGCCACCTTGCTCTCGGTTGTCAAAAACCACCACTGGCAGACGTCTCTAGACCAAGAACAAGAGGGAAAGTGTAACTCAGGAAGGTTCCAGATTTGAGACTGATGCTGACTCATCTGTAAGTGTCAGCCCAGATCATGTCCAAACACCAAAGGAGCCAAAGGGACTGCTACTGAGTCCAACTCATATTGCTCGCCACATGAGAGGCCAATAAACCAAGAGACAAGTTGTTGGGGCAAGGAATAGCAACTTTATTTAGAAAGTCAGTAGCCCAGGAAGATGGTCGACTCATGCCCCTCAGAACCATCTTGCCTGAGTTAGAATTGAGGCAACGGGAAGAAGTAAAAATCAAACATCTTTACGGGTTCTGGTCATCCTCCAGAGGAGATGTGTTCATTGCTTCCTTTCTGCAGTCATTCATAGGTCATCAGGATGCTTCCTTTGAGCTAAACAAAGGTATTTTACCTCAATACTTGTTACCTGGAAGGCAGGCTTCCCAGGGATGGGCCATTATGTATAATTCAACCTTATAGGCAACAGCCCTTTATTGGTTAATTTGTAATAGAATACAAAGTTTCTTCCCTATTACAGGACCTCACTGACACTTTTTCCCACTGGTGTCTATGAAGAACACCCCATCTTCTGCCTTCTTCATGTGGACTGGGGTCCCTACCTTGCAGGCTTCCCCAACTCCAGCCAGTCAGGTGGCAGAGCAGACTGACGTTGCACATCTGCCATCCCTGTCTCCAACTCACACAGGTGTTGTGACATGTGTCCTAGGTCTCAGTCCTGAGCTCAGCAGAGAAGGGAAGCCAAGCCGCCCTCTTCCAGTAGTGGAACTGAACTGCTAGGCTGGAGAGCCTACTTAGACATTCTGAAAAACTGCTCAGGCCTAATGCCTCTGGGTTTGGCATTTCCAGCCAGTCACCACACAGCCCACCTGTGGCCCACCTAGGCGGCCCTCTGGTCTTTCTGCTGGGGAGGACTCAGCCAGCTTCTACAAACCCACTCTCCTCATGTATCATCCTCTCAGCTCTGTCCTGCTCTTGAGTTCCTCTCCAACATCTTTTCTTAGGAAGAACTTTCCTAGAGTGCTTGCTGCAAAGAGTAGCTCTGGCTCCCCATACATCTCTGGGTTCACCTCTGAGGTCTCCCCAGGGCCAGTGTCAGACACCTTACTTTACAAAGACATGCAGAAGACCTGAGGAAGAAGACATGATTGCTGCTGACCCCAGATTAGGGTAGGCTTGAATAACAACAGATCTGTTCCAACTTGAAAGGAGTTGGGGAAAGGCCAAACAATGGGGTTAGAGTCAGAACTGGTTCCAGAGGGTGGGCTTGTTGCATTAGAACCCAGAGTACTGGTGTCTCACTGTATTCTGCTGACTACACCAGCTGTCCTGCTGCAACTCATTGTATGCATTGCTGAATCCAGGGTAGGTGAGGCATGAACTAAGAGGCTGGAAGAAGATGCAAGGAGCCATAGGAACTGCAGACACATTTATTCTCTCCTGACTGGCACAGCACCCATGGCAGCAGCCATAACTTTAACATAGCCGTAAGTAAGTAAGTAAGTAAAGTCACTCAGTCGTGTCCGACTCTTTGTGACCCCATGGATTGCAGCCCACCAGGCTCCTCAGTCCATGAGATTCTCCAAGCAAGAATACTGGAGTGGGTTGCCATTTCCTTCTCCAGGGGATCTTCCCAACCCAGGGATCGAACCCGGGTCTCCCGCATTGGAGGCAGACGCTTTAACCTCTGAGCCACCAGGGAAGCCCATAATGTAGTCTTAATGTGGCCTCCAGGGCTTTTCAGGCGGAGCTTATATATACTTACAGGACAAAAGCAGCCTGTGGCCAAGAAGTACCTCGTGACATGCATGCACAGTGTTATAAGTGATCTCAGTTCTTACATAATCATTTACCAAACATGGGGCAAGAGCGAGAGGCTGTGGAACAAGAGAGAGCCTGATTACTGCCACTGCCAATTGCTCTTTCCCTACAATTGGCATCCTCTCTGCCAGGTATACCTGCCTGGGGCATTGTATATCTTCATCTACCTACACCCTACTCTATTTCCACTCTGGAGTGATGTGAAAGGCAGGCTACCTAAACTGGCCACCTTGGGTATAGTAGTGTAAACTTCTGTCTTTCCCCTGTCCTTAGGTCCTTCCAGGCATTGATGTCAATAATTGAAGCAGCGATACCAAGTGCATATGCAACTGCAAATTCATTACAGAACCCTGCTTCTACGTATTCTTACTTCACTTGACCAATTCCAGTTTTTCTCACTATGCCATTGTTATTGGGGAAGAGAAGATAAATAAATACAGGAAACTCCAGTACTTTGGCCACCTCATGCAAGGAGTTGACTCATTGGAAAAGACTCTGATGCTGGGAGGGATTGGGGACAGGAGGAGAAGGGACGACAGAAGATGAGATGGCTGGAGGCATCACTGACTCGATGAACATGAATCTGAGTAACTCCAGGAGTTGGTGATGGACAGGGAAGCCTGGTGTGCTGCGATTCATGGGGTCGCAAAGAGTCGGACACAACTGAGCAACTGAACTGAACTGAAATCAGAGGGAAACAAGTACAGTTCTGACTGAAACTTTGACACAGGTCCGCTGTGAAGGAAGGAAGAAGGGATAAGTGAGGGAGAGCATGGCATTAGCTTTCAAGTAAGCTTGAAAACTATAGCAGATGCCTGAGATGCCATAGCTGGAACATGGTGGCTAAGTACCCTCTTCATGGCAGGCTCTTTCTTGAAGGGGGTCTCAGCAGCACATCTCCATGGCAACTACATTTCTGGGTCAAAATCCAGCTTCCAGAAGAGCTGTATCAGTCAGCTTTCGCTGTGTAACAAGCCACTCTATTGCTTTATTTTTCAAGTGGCTTTGATAAATAAGTCTCATGCACGCACGAGTCAGTTCTGTTGGCACTGATGATCTTAGCTAGGTTTGCTGATGGATTGAGGAAGCGGTCATCTGATCCAGTTCCAGCTTCGAGGGTTTCTTATCCTCCAGAAGTCTCTAATTAGTGTCTCTCATCCTCCAGCTTCCCCAGTGGCTCAAGCAGTAAAGAATCCACCTGGAATGCAGGAGACTTGGGTTCAATCTCTGGGTTGGGAAGAGCCCCTGGAGAAGGAAATGGCAACTTATTCCAGTGTTCTTGCTTGGAAAATTCCATGGACGGATGAGCCTTGCAGACTATAGAGCTGAACAATTTGAGCAGAGGTCCTCTCTCCTATCCTGCAGGCACCATTTCCAGCATTTTACTGACCTGGGTTAAATCAGGAGAGTAAGTCTTATGAATCAGTTGGCCAACTTTAGATAAAACAGCCTTTTTTCTTGATGAATGGATTGGTCTGCTTTTCCAAAAGCATTTATAATGAGATATACTAGCTATTGCACAGATTCTGCACTGGCAGGCCTGTAAATAATTGGGGGCAGTTTTATTACCCAAAAGCATTTAACTAATGCATTTAAACTGGCCTCAACAACAGTTTGAGTTGTTTTCTTTGCTATTTGGACCACAGGGAATAACATGTTTGGAAACATGTTTTAGATTGGAAACACCCTCACTAGGTTTGGAAATTCTTGGTTAAACCAGTATAATTTGGGTGGTAAGTTATCCCATTGAGTTATTAACAAAATATGCGCAAATGGTAGGGAGAACTATATGCGATAGCAATACTGCAGCTCATATATCATTCACGGGCCTGGTGTGAACAACGAGGTCAGGCTTGATTCACAGTGAGCCGGTTCATCAGGAGGAGGCAGAGGGGCTTTACAGTGCATCTTCCCAGAGTCCCAGGCCACTACATGGAGACCAGATGAGACAGTTCCTCCCCAACACATCAAAAAGAGCCATACATCATAAACATACTTAGAACACCCCAGCATCAGTCCTGAGGGCTCTCCAACACCCTGCGCTGGCCATGAATTCTGAACTCCCAGAGCTTACTCCAAAACATAAGGCTAAACTTTGCTTTGGAGCCCCTTACCTTTTCTTAAGAACAAAATATAAAGTTATGATCAGTCCAATGATTAACACACCGATTACAATTACAATATAGAACCAGACAGTTGTCTTCTCAGATTCTGTTTTCTTCTCAGATTCTGCAGAAAGAAGGAAGAAAACGTTAAGAGGAAGCCTACTGGCAGGGGCCAAAGAGACCACATGACTGCTTCTAGGATCTGTGTGGTTGTATGTCATCTTCTGTCAGAGATAGTACCACCAACCTTCTGCCACATGTCTTTGCCCTCCTCATCCTATCACTTACACCTCCAGACATCAAACAGCCTGTTTAGCGCTTATCAGAAATACAGCAATATCAAACACCACATACAATATGCACATGCTGGGCACATGTTTAAAGCTTCCACACCAGTGTACCATCCCGTATCACCTGTATACTGCTAAAGATGGGATGCCACTCTCCCCTCAAAATCTGAATGCTGAAATCTTAATGCCCAGTATGACAGCATTAGGAGACAGGGCTTTGGGGAGGTGATTAGGTCATGAGGGTGGGGCACTCAGGAGTGAGATCAGTGCCCTAAAGGAGGACCCTGAGAGATCCCTCACCCCTTCCACCTTGTGAGGACAGCATGAGAAGTCTGAAACCTGCAAAAGGGCTCTCACCCAACCATGCTGGCCACTAATCTTGGGACTCCAGCCTCTAGAACTGTGAGAAATGAAGTTCTGTTGCTTATAAGCCACCGGCATGCATGCATGTGTGTACTCAGCCGCTCAGTCATGGCTGACTCTTTGCAATCCCCTGCACTGTAGCCTATTAGGCGCTTCTTGCCCACGGGATTTCCTAGGGAAAAATACTGAAGTGGGTTGCCATTTCCTTCTCCAGGGGATCTCCCCAACCCAGGGATTGAACCCGCATCTCCTTCATTGGCAGGCGGATTCTTTACCACTGTACCACCTGAAGAGGCACTTATAAGCCACCTAGTCTGTGGCAATTTGTTACAGCAGTCCATATGGACTAAGAGGGCTTACCTGGTGACTGGTGATGGTAAACAATCTGCCTGCCAATCTACTTCCATATTCTTACCTAGGAAATCCCACGGACAGAAGAGCCTGGTGAGTTACAGTGCATGGGGTCACAAAAGAGTTGGATACAACTTAGCAACTAACCAACAGCAATGGGCCAAGATATATACATATCACCCAGCCCAGACAAATCCCTGATACCAAACACACAAAGCATATTTCAATTTCACATTCCAGTGTTTCTGAGATACCCTAAACACATCTGTGCACACAGAATCCCTGGTCTTTCTTCCAAGAACAATTTTTTTCTCCCTTCAGGATCATCTCAAGTCCCATCTGGCACACCCAGACCACATCCCTCAGGGCCAGCAGTCAGCCTCTGCCTTCATTACCTCTCTCAGCTCTATGCAGATGCATTGGACCAACAGGGTCATCCTCACCTAGGACCAGAGCCGCGACCGCAGAGGCCAGGCCACTTATTAGACCACCTGTCCACCTAGTGGACCATCTGTCTTGGCTTAGGGACCTAATCTGGACTGCCGACTTGGGCTGAGCTAAGTCAAACCAATCTTTCTCCCCTTCCCTATATAACCAAAGTTTATATGATACTCCCCTCAAGATGAAGAGTAAGGGAGATGTTCAGGAAGATGCTTACCTGGAGGTAGAATTAAGTGGAAGTTGAAACTCTGGATTGTGGGCAAGGATACATGCCATACCACACACTGATAGATGGTCCCATTGTCTTCCGAAGATGGCTTCAGCCTCAGGTGGCTAGTGATATTAAATGTACCATCCTCATTCTTGACCATGTGGTCAGTGGTGATGTTCTCAGAAAATTCCCGGAAGTGGAGATCATTCTGGGTCCTCTTTTTCCATGTGATGCTAATATGCTCTGGGTAGAACCCACTTGATGTACACAAAATATGTTTGTCCCTGCTCTCTTTCACCATGACTTGTTCAGACAAGTTGCTGACTGGCTGAGCTGCCAGGGGAGAGAAATCATTCTTTGAGGGTAGGTAGAGATTTGCTTATCATCAGCTCAATGTCAGACCCGTGGCAAGCCTTCAGGAAAGCGAAGTAAACTGAATGGTATTCTGCTTAGACTGAGTGCTCTGGGTACGTTGGTCCCAGTGCCAGTGGGGGTACTGATATGCTGTGACCCCGAATCTCAGGCAGTTTTATAAAGCAGAGTTACTTAAGCCCCTCTGTGTCATAGATACCTTTGGGAATCTGAGGAATCCCTTGGAATAAACGCTGATGTGGGCAGAGACTGCTAATTGCTGCCAGTCCATTCTTCCATGACACCTCCAGTTAAAGGTGCTTCTCCCACCCTCCTCTGCAGGTGGGTGTAGTCATGTGAACTAAAGGTCTGAACGTTTGATTGTAATCAGAAGTGGTGAGAGCAACTTCTAAGTATCCTGAAGTAACAAGGGCATCTTAAAGGAAAGAACAGTATCTCTCCCCTTCCACTTCCTTCTTTCTATAGAATGGCTGGAATAGTATGTCATGGCTGGGGACAGAGAAGCTGTTTCTAAACACAAGGTGGAAAGGCAGGTTGAGGACAGCAAAGTGACAAGATAAAAGGATCCTGGGTCCCAGATGATCAGAGCACTGCCATATCTGCCCTGGGTTGGCTACATTTTTGTGAAAGGAAAATAAGCTGCCTTCTTAAAAGCACTACTGACCTCTGGCTTCCCCTCTCACATCTAAAGATCTTGAAAGTCATCATTTCTATCCTTGGAACAGGAAAGAAAGCTGAGCTGAACAAACTGAAAATCCACAGCTTTCTTTAGATTCATTGGAGAATTGAGGTGACAGGGCAAACCACCACCCTGTAAACCAGAGACACACACAGGCAGATTGAGAGAATCATGGCCAAGATCATAAAACGTTAAGCAGAAGGTACTAGAGCAATAAACTGGTTGACATACATAAGCACTAACTCTGACAAACTGCTAAAGGATAAGTGTGGACTAGGTTGAGAGTAGAAAAATCCTAGAGGCCCAGCCTTAGAGGGGGCCACACACTTTCATGAGTCGTACCTCCAAGAATCCCACCAGGCTCTCATTGTGAAGATTCAAGAAAAATCCCCTCCTGTTTTCAGCAGGGAAGAGAAGAAAAGTAACTATTTCAAAATATACCCAGGACTCCCTGGTGGTCCACGGGTTAAGAATCCACCTGCAATGTAGGGGACACGGGCTTGATCCCTGGGCTGGGAAGATTCCACATGCTGCAGAGCAACTAAGCCCATGTCCCACAACTACTGAAGCCTGTGCACCCTGGAGCCTGTGCTCTGCAACAAGAGAAGCCCCCGAAAGAAGAAGCCTACACACACAGCCTGGGAGTAGCGCCTACTTGCTGCAACTAGGGAAAGCTGGTGCACAGCAACAAAGACCCAGAGCAGTCAAAACTAAGTTAATTAAATAAAAATTAAATATATATATATACATACACACACACACACACACACACACACACACACACCCAGTGCATTCTCCACAGTAAAGGATGCTCCCAAGGGAAAAGAATTTGCCAAAGTCTTATCTGACCTGGGATAGTGATGTTTAGCCAGCTCCAGCCCCCTCTAGCCTTCCTGTCTCACCTAGAAACACTTGTGAAGGTGAGACAGTCTAGGGGCTCGGGCAACTCAAAGAATGAGATTTAATCAGAAAATTATAAACAGCTTCCCCTCTATGACACCTTACCACCACATCAACAGAGCCCAAGAATGATAACAGTAGATTACAACTGAGAGAGCTGTTAAACACAGGCTCTATTTCAGAAGGAGTTCAGGAGGAAACTCAAAGAAAACAAGGCAGGGGGCGGGAGGAAGACACCAGAAGGAATTGAGGTCTCTGGCACCTACAGGCAGAGCATTAACATTAAACAGAGTGCAACTCCTAGCCAAAGAAACACAGATCCTCATACCAAAAGCCTATTCACCTTAGTTCCTATTATCTGATACATAATATCTAGTTTTCAACAAAAAATTACAAGGCATGCCAAAAAGTATGAAAAGACAAAGCAAGCATCAGACCCAAACTCTGGTATGACACAGATTTTGGAATTATCAGATAGGGACATTTAAATAATGATTAAGCACATGTGCCCTAGAGCCCATGCTCCACACTGAGCGCCCACTGCAATGAGAAGCATCCTCTATTTACCACAACTAGAGAAAAGTCCGTGGAGCGATGAAGACCAAGCACGGCCAAAAACAAATAATTAAATAAAACTGTTTGTGAAAAAATAGTAGCCTTCAGAGCAAAGAAAATTATCAGGAGGAGAAAACTAAGGAAATCTGAATAAACTATGTAAGTAAGTGTTAGTCACTCAGCCGTGCCCTACTCTTTTGACCCCATGGACTGCAGCCCGCTAGGCTCCTGTGTCCATGAGATTTTCCAGGCACGGATACTGGAGTGGGTTGCCATTTCCTTCTCCAGCGGATCTTCCCTACCCAGGGATCCAACCCAGGTCTCCCACACTGCAGGTAGATTCTTTACCCACTGAGCTACAAGTGAATAAACTATGGACTTTAATAAATAATAATGTATCAATATTGGTTCATTAATTATAAAAATATAGCATAAATGCAAGATGTTAATAGGGCAAGTGGGGTGCGGAGGCAAGAGTAATATAGGAACTCTGTACTATCTTTGCAATTTCTCCATAAATCTAAACCTCTTCTAAAAAAAATAAAGTCTATTTATTTATTTAATTTTTGAAAGAAAAAAAAAAAACCTTTTATTTTAGGCTATCAGTTGCAGAGGAATTCTAATATACATCCCTACCTCCAAAACTGATATGTATAAAACATTCCAAGTCTTCAGTGAAATTGTGGACGGCTCACAGATACTGCCCCCCCCCAGTTATACTGAATTGTACCCCCTCCCAAATTCATATGTTGAAGTCCTAAACCTATTCCCTCAGACTGTGACTATATTTAGAGATAGAGGTTTTTATTTTTTTTTAATTAATTGGAGGCTAATTACTTTACAATATTGTAGTGGTTTTTGCCATACAATGACATGAATCAGCCATGGGTGTACACGTGTTCCCCATCCTAAACCCCCCTCCAATCTCCCTCCCCATCCCATCCCTCAAGGTCATCCCAGTGCACCGGCCCTGAGCACCCTGTCTCATGCATCGAACCTGGATTGGCGATCTATTTCACATGTGGTAATATACATATTTCAATGCTATTCTCTCAAACCATCCCACTCTCCCCTTCTCCCAGAGTCCAAAAGTCTGCTCTTTACATTTGTGTCTCTTTTGATGTCTCGCATATAGGGTCATTGTTACCATCTTTCTAAATTCCATATATATGCGTTAATATACTGTATTGGTGTTTTTCTTTCTGACTTACTTCACTCTGTTAACAGGCTCGTTTCATCCACCTCATTAGAACTGACTGAAATGCATTCTTTTTAATAGCTGAGTAATACTTCATTGTGTATATGTACCACAGCTTTCTTATCCATTCGTCTGCCGATGGGCATCTAGGCTGCTTCCATGTCCTGGCTATTGTAAACAGGGCTGTGATGAACACTGGGGTACATGTGTGTCTTTCAGTTCTGGTTTCCTCAGTGTGTATGCCCAGCAGTGGGACTGCTGGGTCATATAAGCACCTGCGCTGTGAGCTGGGGCAAACCCAGTGTGGTCCATGCACTGTGAGCACTCCTCACACATGCCAGTGATATTTGTTTGCAATGTTCCTCCCTCCCCACAGCACAACTGAACAAGTAAGCCTAAATAAGTGACCACCTTCGCCTCTTTGTGTCAGGGCAGAAATTAGACACTGAAGAGACTTGCAAACAGAAGAAGCCAAACTAAACAAAGAAGAGGGAACCGCTTTGGAAGTGACAGGTGCAACAGATTAAAACCCTGTAGTTAGCATTGACTAAGCATTGGAAGGGGCCTATAGACCTTGAGAAGCAGTATAAGCTGGAACAAGGAACTATCTGAAACTGAACTGACCCCACACTGCCCTCAACAGCTCCAGAGAAATTCCTAGATATATTTTACTATTATCATTTTTTAATTTTTTTATAAGTTCTTTCAGTTCAGTTCAGTCGCTCAGTCGTGTCTGACTCTTTGCGACCCCATGAATCACAGCACACCAGGCCTCCCTGTCCATCACCAACTCCCCGAGTTCACTCAGACTCACGTCCATTGAGTCCGTGATGCCATCCAGCCATCTCATCCTCTGTCGTCCCCTTCTCCTCCTGCCCCCAATCCCTCCCAGCATCAGAGTCTTTTCCAGTGAGTCAACTCTTCGCATGAGGTGGCCAAAGTACTAGAGCTTCAGCTTTAGCATCATCCCTTCCAAAGAAATCCCAGGGCTGATCTCCTTCAGAATGGACTGGTCGGATCTCCTTGCAGTCCAAGGGTCTCTCAAAGTCTTCTCCAACACCACAGTTCAAAAGCATCAATTCTTCGGCGCTCAGCCTGCTTCACAGTCCAACTCTCACATCCATACATGACCACAGGAAAAACCATAGCCTTGACTAGACGGACCTTAGTCGGCAAAGTAATGTCTCTGCTTTTGAATATACTATCTAGGTTGGTCATAACTTTTCTTCCTTTATTACTCCTTTTTCATTTTTATAATCTACTATTACCTTGCAAAAAAAGACCCTATTTTAAAGCAAATTTCATATTTTTTTAATAATTTTTGTGATTTTGTTTTATATTTTTAATATTGTATTTTTGAGAGTCTAACCTCTAGATTTTTAATATTTGCTTTTGGGTATTTGTTATCAATTTTGCACCTTTAAGAATCTGATCTTCAGTCCCCATGTCTACTTAGGCGTGTGATTACTGGCTTGACTGCTCTCCCCCCTTCTGACCCCCTTTTCCTCCCTAGGTCGCCTCTATCTCCTCCCTTCCCCTTCTCTTCTCTACTTAATGCTGTGAATCTCTTTGGGTGTTTCGGGCTGTGGAGAACACTTAGGGAACTGATCACAGACTAGACTGGTCTCTCTCCTTTTGACTCCCCCTCCTCTCCTCCTGGTCACCTCTGTCTCCTTCCTCCCTCTTCTCTTCTCTGTGTAACTCCATGAACCTCTCTGAGTGTTCCAGACTGTGGAAAGCAAAGAGGGAATTGATTACTGTCTAGATTGCTCTCTCCCCTTCTGATACCCCCTCTTCTCCTCCTGGTCACCTCAATCTCCCTCCTCCCTCTTCTCTCCTTCATGTAACTCTGTGAACCTCTCTGGGTGTCCCCCACAGTGGAGACATTAACCTAGACATTCTCACATTAACCTAGATGTTTATCATCGGTGCTGTATGGATGGAGAAGTCTTGAGGCTACTGTAAGAATAAGGCTGAAAGCCAGAGGCAGGAGGCTTAAATTCAAAACTTGAGAACACCAGAAAACTCCTGACTCCAGAGGACATTAATCGACAAGAGCTCATCCAAAGCCTCCATACCTACACTGAAACCAGGCTCCACCCTAAAGCCAACAAGTTTCAGAGCAAGACATACCAAGAAAATTCTCCAACAAAGCAGGAGAATAACCCTGAGCACAAAAAAACAGGCGGCCAAAAGTCACACCAAACCCACAGACACCTCAAAACTCACTACTGGACACTTCATTGCACTCGAGAGAGAAGAGATCCAGCTCCACCCACCAGAACATCAACGCAAGCAAGCTTCCCTAACCAGGAAACCTTGACAAGCCACTCGTCCAGCCCCACTCTCAGGGAGGACCCTCCACAATAAAAAGGAACCACAAACTTCCAGCATACAGAAAGGCCACCCCAAATACAGCAATCTAAACAAGATGAAAAGGCAGAGAAATATTCAGCAGGTAAAGGAACATAATAAATGCTTAGCAAAGCAAACAAAAGAGGAGGAGATAGGGGGTCTACCTGAAAAAGAATTCAGAATAATGATAGTAAAGATGATCCAAAATCTCAAAAACAAAATGGAGTTACAGATAAATAGACTGGAGACAAGGATTGAGAATATGCAAGAAAAGTTTAACAAGGACCTAGAAGAAATAAAAAAAAGTCAATCAATAATGAATAATGCAATAACTGAGATCAAAAGCACTCTGGAGGAAACCAACAGTAGAATAACTGAGGCAGAAGATAGGATAAGAGAAGTGGAAGATAGAAAGGTGGAAATAAACGAAGCAGAAAGGAAAAAAGAATTAAAAGAAATGAGGACAACCTGAGAGACCTCTGGGACAATGTTAAATGCCCCAACATTCAAATCATAGGAATCTCAGAAGAAGACAAAAAGAAAAGACCAAGAGAAAATACTTGAAGAGGTAATAGTTGAAAGCATCCCTAAACTGGGGAAGGAAATAGCCATCTGAGACCAAGAAACCCAGAGTGTCCCAAACAGGATAAAGCCAAGGTGAAACACCCCAAGACACATATTAATCAAATTAACGAAGATCAAACGCAAAGAGCAAATATTAAAAGCAGCAAGGGAAAGCAACAAATAACTCACAAGGGGATTCCCATAACGATAACAGCTGATCTTTCAATAGAAACTCTTCAGGCTAGAAGGGAATGGCAGGACATCCTTAAAGTGATGAAAGAGAAAAACCTACAACCCAGATTACTGTACCCGGCAAGGATCTCATTCAAATATGAAGGAGAAATCAAAAGATTTACAGACAAGCAAAAGCTGAGAGATAGGGTTTTTATTGAGGTTGTTGGTAAATTAAAAGAGATCATTAGTCTGAGCCGTAATCTGACTCATGTCTTTATAGAAGGAGATTAGGATACACAGGCACAGGAAAAAGACAATCAGCTACAAGCCAAAGAAAGAGGCCTCAGAAGAAACCAATCCTCTTGTCACCTTGATCTCAGACTTCTAGACTCCAGAATTGTGTGAAAATTAATTTCTGTTGTATAAGCCACCCAGTCAGTAGTGTTTTGTTATGGCAGCTCCCAGCCCATCCACAGAGAATCCAACCTACTTATAATAGCAGAAAGAGGAGTTCAAAAAGGTGTTTAGGAAAGAACATTGCTATTGTTAAGTCTTGACTGAGCACCTGCCTTAAAACAGCTCTGGCCGAGCATTTTCATACATGATCTTATGTAATCCTCGGAACACTATGAGGCAAGTAAGAGTTGTCACCTCATTTTGAGTGGGAAATTCACAGGCAAAGATATTAAATGGCTGACCAGTCACTCAGTTTGGAAGCAGCAAAGTCAGACAGAATAGGATTCAGACCCATGGAACCAGAGTGCAGTCTCTCTCCTTCCCCAGCTACCTTTCAGCGGTATCTCTTCAGTGAAGGCTAACTATAGACATACCACGGAAATTATCTATTTACTGTGAATATCTTTTACTGCTACTTTAAATGGACCAAGCTCTATTCTGAGCATTTTACCTGCATTTAAAAAAATTTTTTAATTGGAGTATAATTGCTTTACAATGTTGTGTTAATTTCTGCTGTGTAACAACGTGAATCAGCTCTATGGATACATATATTCCCTCCCTCTAAGCCCCTTCATCCCACCCCCTCCTTCCACCCTTCTAGGGCATCTCAGAACACCAAGCGGAACTCCCTGGGCTGTACAACAACTTCTTACTAGCTATCTTACCTGCATTTTTCTGAGGCACTTCCCTACAATCAATTCTCTCAGAAAAAATACTGTTACATGTGTCTAGAGTTTATAAACTTGCCCAAAGTTGTTAAGAAGTCCATGGAAATCCTGGACTCAAACCTATATCTATTTGACTCCTAGGCCCATGCTCTAAACCTCTGCTCCACTCAGCCCATCCACATCTCTACCGCAAGCCCCATCACCATGAGAATCACAGGGCACTGCCCTCAGGCACTCACCTAAAACATCCAGCCAGACAGTCCCCTGAGCCTTCTGAGGAGTAACCACCAGCTCACAGCGGTACTCTCCTGCATCCTCCAGCCGGACACCAGGCAGCTGCAATGAGGCATCTCCCATCTGAAGACTCGATAGAGACACACAGGCTCCACGTTGGGACGCCTCCTTGTGGTTCCCGAAATACTCAAACAGTTTGGTGTAGGTTTCAGACTTTCGAGTCTTCTGAAACCAGGTGACACCCATACTGTTGATGTCCAGCTGTGCTGAACCAGCAATCTTGCAAATGATAGTCACATTTTTATTCAAGAAAACCGTCTGATTCCTCCCTGCCATCTCCACTTGCAGCAAACCTGTGGCAACAAGAGAAGGTTATGGAAGACCCTTGAGAGAAACATAGTCCTGGTACTCTAAAACACAATCATGTGATTGGAAACATCTTCCCCTTTTTTGGGGGAGGGGGCAGGTCCAGGGGGACATCCTCAGATACAAAACCCCTTAGTTCATGGCTCCTCATTAATCTATATAAAATCCTCGAACTTTGTTTTTTCCTTTCCCCAAACAACACCCCCTCATCCACCCAGCCAATCCACCAATATCCAAAATAAAGCAGTTTCCTTTCCACCAACCTGGCCTCCTCTTCACTGGCTTTTGAGGGGCCAACAGGTGGAGCCCACTTTCATTACACCCATGCACTCTCAGTAAAGACTTTAGTGAAGTCAAGATATGCAGGTGGAGTCTATTTCCTTTTCTTTTTAAAGGGAATTTAAGGGACTCTCAGCTAGAATGATCCATGGCCCAATTCTTTCTCCCCTGTTGAAGAGGTTTCTGTTGAGTGTGTTTTGTTTTTGGCCACCATGGGTGGCATGAGGGATCTCAGTTCCCTCCCAACAGAAACTGGACCCCTGCCTCCTGCAGTGCAAGTGAAGTTCCGGAGTAATCTCATTTCACATTTTTTATTTTTTTCCCTCAGTTCCAGCAACTAGCATGATGCAAGGGAGAAAGAAGTTTACAGAACACCAGAGCACAAACTTGAGGAAACACTTGTTCTCGGGCTCCTACACGAGGCGACTCTGCACAAAGCAGGGATTCCGCACGTAATTTTTCAACAAATCAATCAGCATTTTCCGAAAGCTACCTCGGGGTTATTCGCGCCCCTATATTGAAAAGCAGAGATACTACTTTGCCAACAAAGGTCTGTCTAGTCAAGGCTATGGTTTTTCCAGTGGTCATGTATGGATGTGAGAGTTGGACTGTGAAGAAAGCTGAGCACCGAAGAAATGATGCTTTTAAACTGTGGTATTGGAGAAGACTCTTGAGAGTCCCTTGGACTGCAAGGAGATCCAATCAGTCCATTCTAAGGGAGATCAGTCCTGAGTGTTCATTGGAAGGACTGATGTTGAAGCTGAAACTCCAACACTTTGGCCACCTCGTGCAAAGAGCTGACTCACTGGAAAAGACCCTGATGCTGGGAAAGATTGGGGGCAGGAGAAGGGGACGACAGAGGATGAGATGGCTGGATGGCATCACTGATTCGATGGACATGAGTTTGAGTGAACTCCGGGAGTTGGTGATGGACAGGGAGGCCTGGCGTGCTGCGATTCATGGGGTCGCAGAGTCGGACACGACTGAGCGACTGAACTGAACTGATCTGAACCCAGCCGACTGCGATCTCACGGCCTAGCGACCGCTACCCCTCCTCCCCCCTCCTTCTCTCCCTCATCCTACCTGCGATGACCTGGAAGCGTTCCAGCACCAACACCATGAGAACGCAGAGCAGCCACACGGAGCCCCACCGCACGCGGCCAGCCGCCTTCTTTGCCATTGCAGTAGCCTAGCTTTACCGGCGGCCTCGAACTTCCTCTTTGTTCCTTTTTCCTCTTAAGAGTGAGCAGTGCCTAAGAAGTGGGTGGAAAGTGTATTCTCTCGCGTCCAGACCGAGCTATAGGCGTATTTAACTAAGGGCGCACGTTCACCTCCTTAGGTCTCTGGGCCCCTTCTGCAGAACTCTGCGATGTCGTCTTGGTCACTCCGTTCACGAAGAAGGAAAATTTTCGCCGGGCGCCTGCTCAGTCGCACCTCTGCCAGCTGCGCGGGGAAATGAGTTCGGCTGGGAGCCGCGGACCGGGGAAGAGGCAATCCCCACCTCCCAGGACGGGGCGGACAGGCGGACGGGTTGACGGGCGGCGGGGCGGAGGAAGGCGCGCTCGGGCGGAAGCGCGGAGGGGCGGAGGAATGCGCGCACGGGCAAAGAGGCGGAGGGGCGGACGCGCGGAGGGATGCGCGCAAGGGCGGAGGGGCGGAGAGATGGAGGGATGTGTGCAGGAGCAGAGAGAAGGACGCGCGGACCGACGGACAGGTGGGCGGATGGGCGGGCTGTCTCTAGGATCGCTTTGTAAACCGGGCAGAATCCCATTGCCCCGGGCGCTACTCTAAGGAAGATCCACTTAGGGTGGCATGATAAACTTGCTGTTGCTGCTAAGTCACTTCAGTCGTGTCCGACGCTTCGTGACCCCACAGACGGCAGCCCACCAGGCTCCCCCGTCCCTGAGATTCTCCAGGCAAGAACATTGGAGTGGGTTGCCATTTCCTTTTCCAGTGCATGAAAGTGAAAAGTGAAAGGGAAGTCGCTCAGTCGTGTCCGACTCTTCGTGACCCCATAGACGGCAGCCCACCAGGCTCCCCCGTCCCTGGGATTTTCCAGGCAAGAGTACTGGAGTGGGGTGCATCGCCTTCTCTGGGCATGATAAACTTACGCACGTCCCAATAAAGACTAGCCTTACTGGCATAGTGAAATTAGAGTTAATGTACTAAATTAGACTTACACTATCAGTAACTAAACAGATATTTATATTCTCACTTACCTGCGGAATACACAGCACACAGTTTTTGAAAAAAGCAAAGAACTTGAAGATGAACAGGGTGCCCACACTGACATCACTAGCTGAGGGGCCTTTGGAATGTTAGCTTCTGGGCCACAGTTCTAACAGTTCAGTTCAGTCTCTCAGTCGTGGCCGACTCTTTGCGACCCCATGAATCACAGCAAGCCAGGCCTCCCTGTCCATCACCAACTCCGGGAGTTCACTCAGACTCTAAGGAAGTGAGAGTCAGTGATGCCATCCAGCCATCTCACCCTCTGTCATCCCCTTCTCCTCCTGCCTCCAATCCCTCCCAGCATCAGAGTCTTTTCCAAGGAGTCAACTCTTCCCATGAGGTGGCCAAAGTAGCCAGTGCTAACTACAGGGTTTTAATCTGTTGCACCTGTCACTGCCAAAGCTGTTGCCTCTTCTTTATTTTGGCTTCCTCTGTTTGCAAGTCTCTAAGTACCTAACTTCTGCCCTGACACAAGGCAGTGAAGGTGGTCGTTTATTTAGGCTCATTTGTCCAATTGTGCTGCAAGGAGGGAGGAACACTGCATCTGTGGGGAGTCCTTGCAGTGTCTGGGCCTCACTGGGTTTGCCCCCACTCATGGCGTGTGTACTTTCCTGGTCTACACTGCTCAGGCTCCAGGTTGCTCTGCCAGGGAACTGTCTGAAGTGGGCCCTGGGTTGCGTGCACTTCCCAGGTCTACACCACTCTGGTTCAGGTTCTCAGGTGCTCTACAAAGGCACAAACTCGGTTGGGCCTGCGTTTTGTGCCCTTCCCAGATACGGGCAGCTCAGGCGACCAGGTGCTTGGCGAATACACTCTCCCCAGGGCCGTGCATCTTATCACCTCCCGGGTCCCAGTCACTCGTTTCCTGGGTGCCTTTCAGGTGTGCCGTGTGTCTCCTCTGGGGAGCAGATTTCTGGCTGCGACCCTCTGGGCCGATGTCAACCGTCCAGGACTCCAGGAAGACTTGGTTAGCAACTGGGAGCCTGCTCAGAGTTTGGTGCTGCTGCTAAGTCACTTCAGTCGTGTCCAACTCTGTGTGACCCCATAGACGGCAGCCCACCAAGCTCCCCCGTCCCTGGGATTCCCCAGGCAAGAACACTGGAGTGGGCTGCCATTTCCTTCTCCAATGCATGAAAGTGAAAAGTGAAAGGGAAGTCGCTCAGTCATGTCCAACCCTCAGCGACCCCATGGACTGCAGCCCACCAGGCTCCTCCGTCCGTGGGATTTTCCAGGCAAGAGTACTGGAGTGGGGTGCCATTGCCTTCTCCCTAGGGGATGCCATCTCTGAGGCCGAGTTTACCCCTTGCCTTCCAGTTCTGGCTGTTGCCCACCTGCCTCTTTGCCTCCGGTGGGGAATGGGCCGGTGAGCGGCCGGCTAACTCTCCTCTGGTATTTATTTGCTCAGTCCTTTGTTCCGTGAGCGGGCCTGGCAGTACCTTATGTTAGAGTTTTTCACGGGAAAGTTCTCTCTCTCTCTCTTTCCTCTTTTTTTTTTTTTTTTCCCCTCTCTGGCTATCCCATGGTTTGGGTTGCTGTCTCATGTTAGCTCCCTCAGATTGCCCTCGCATTCAGGCCGGCTCCTTACCCTAAGCGATGCAGCCTGAGCCTCCCTGTTCAGCCCCCACTTGCTGGTGGTGCACACGAGCGTCTGTGCTACTTCTCCACTGGGAGTTGCAGTTAGGTGTGTAATCTGTGGGCTTTATTTATTTTTTTCCTCCTGGTTCTGATGCCCTCTGAGCTTCCAAAACTCCTCACAGACCCACCTGTGAGAGGGTGTCCTGGTGTTTGGAAACTTCTTTTTATGATGCCCCCCCCCCCCCAGACAGGTCTCCATCCCTAACTCTTTTGTCTCTATTTTTATCTTTTATATTTTGTCCTACCTCCTTTCAAACACAAGGGCTGCCTTTCTGGGTGCCTGGTGTCCTCTGCCAGCGTTCAGAAGTTGTTTTGTGGTATTTGCTCAGCGTTCAAATAAACTTTCAATGAACTTGTGGGAGAGGAAGGGAAGACCACTTCCTCTGCCATCTTAGGACTGCCACCTAAGACCGCAATGTTGAGTTTTAAGTCAGCTTTTTCACTCTCCTCTTTCACCCTCATCAAGTGGCTCTTAAATTCCTCTTTACTTCTTGCCATTAGAGTGGTATATCTGCATATCTCAGGTTGCTATTTCTCCCAACAATCTTGATTCTGGTATTACTGACATCATTAAGTAACATTCTCTATGGAAATATATGATAAATTCCTATACCTGCCCAAAATAATGCACACAGTTGTGACATATACATATCACCCTGTAGAAAATTGGAGAAATTAACTCAAAAAGTAAGCAGACAAAACCAATACAATACAGTATTGTAAAGTAAAATTTAAAAAAAAAGGTAAGCAGAGTAAAATTTCACCATTTTTATTAGCATTTAAAGATTATCAAATTTACATTAAATAAGTCTACTTATGTTATCATCTTTTCCAATTGCACATATTTTGAATTCCTGCACACAAGAACATATCTTCTAATATGTTTGCTAGTCTTTCTTTCAACCCCAAAGCACACAGCAGATGCTTCACAAATGTTTCTAAACCAAATGAGTTTAACATTGTAAAAAAATTATATTCCAATAAAAAATAAAAGAATAAGGCATATTATACTATGCAAGGATCCATTGATTATGAAAAGAAAAGGGATAATGACTTCGTTCAGAGCCCTTTGACAGAGCAGAGGCTGCCCATCCCCAACTCCTCTTGACAGCTAGGATTTGCCTTACTCAGCCTTCCTGAAGGGTTTTCTGATGACTGACTCACATAGCCTGGCCCCATTTTCTCCCACTTTCTCTCTCTGAAACCAGGTTCCCACTGGGAGAACTTGCTCTCTCTGCTGTTTCAAGCAGGACCAGTTTTGCAAAGATTTGTCTCTTATGTGGAGTCCAGCACAGCTTGTAATGGGATGTATAAGGCTGTATATAATTCTGGAGTTTACTGTAAGAAATCTCAGTTTCTCATAAACCTAGCTTTTACTAGTAATAAAGTTATTGTTTTATCATAAATAAATTAGTTTTATCATTAATAAATACAAGAAATGAGCTTACATTCTTAGACATCTCATGTTGAGACATGGTCCTCAAATGCTAGTTAATATTGAGGCCATTTATATAAGACACATCCTGTCCAATGTGTTTTTGGAAGTCACATACAACTTGGAACCATATTTAAATTCAAGAAAACATCCAATGAGAAATAAAAACAATGAAGAAGAGATATGCATACGAGGACAAAATGGCAGAGACTGCTATTTGTCAGTCAACTATTTTCTCCTTCTTCATTAAAAAAGTCACCAATATTTTTCCTGAGTACTGGGATTCACCAAAATAAAAGACTACATTTCCAAGCTTCTCTTGGAGCACACTGTGGCCATATAACCAAGTTCTGACCCAAGTAATATAAGTGGAAGTTCAGTTCAGTTCAGTTCAGTTGCTCAGTCATGTCCGACTCTTTGCAATCCCATGGACTGCAGCATGCCAGGCTTCCCTGCCTATGACCAACTCCCGGAGCTTCCTCAAACTCATGCCCATTGAGTCGGTGATGCAATCCAACTATTTTATCCCCTGTCATCCCCTTCTCCTCCTGCCTTTAGTCTTTCCCAGCATCAGGGTCTTTTCCAATGAGTCAGTTCTTCACATCAGGTGGCCAAAGTATTGGAGTTTCACCTTCAGCATCAGTCCTTCCAGTGAATATCCAGGACTGATTTCCTTTAGGATTGACTTGTTTGGTCTCATTGCAGTCCAAGGGACTCTCAAGAGTCTTCTCCAATACCCCAGTTCAAAAGCATCAATTCTTTAGTGCTCAGCTTTCTTTATAGTCCAGCTCTCACATCCGTACATGACTACTGGAAAAACCATAGCTTTGACTAGATAGACCTTTGTCAGCAAAGTAATGTCTCTGCTTTTCAATATGCTGTCTAGGTGGTCATAGCTTTTCTTCCAAGTAGCAAGCGTCTTTTAATTACATGGCTGCAGTCACCAACTGCAGTGATTTTGGAGCCGCAAAATATAGTCTCTCACTGTTTCCATTGTTTCTCCCATCAAGTCTTCTCCAATACCCCAGTTCAAAAGCATCAATTCTTTAGTGCTCAGCTTTCTTTATAGTCCAGCTCTCACATCCGTACATGACTACTGGAAAAACCATAGCTTTGACTAGATAGACCTTTGTCAGCAAAGTAATGTCTCTGCTTTTCAATATGCTGTCTAGGTGGTCATAGCTTTTCTTCCAAGTAGCAAGCGTCTTTTAATTACATGGCTGCAGTCACCAACTGCAGTGATTTTGGAGCCGCAAAATATAGTCTCTCACTGTTTCCATTGTTTCTCCCATCTATGTGCCATGAAGTGATGGGACTGGATGCCATGATCTTAGTTTTCTGAATGTTGAGTTTTAAGCCAACTTTTCCCCTCTCTCTCCTCTTTCACTTTCATCAAGAGGCTCTTTAGTTCTTCTTTACTTTCTGCCATAAGGGTGGTGTCATCTGCATATCTGAGATTATTGATATTTCTCCCAGCAATCTTGATTCCAGCTTGTGTTTCTTCCAGTCCAGCATTTCTCATGATGTACTCTGCATAGAAGTTAAATAAGCAGGGTGACAATATACAGCCTTGATGTACTCCTTTTCCTATTTGGAACCAGTCTGTTGTTCCATGTCCAGTTCTAACTGTTGCTTCCTGACCTGCATACAGAGTTCTCAAGAGGCAGTTCAGGTGGTCTGGTATTCCCATCTCTTTCAGAATTTTCCACAGTTTACTGTGATCCATACAGTCAAAGGCTTTGGCATAGTCAATAAAGCAGAAATAGATGTTTTTCTGGAACTCTCTTGCTTTTTCCATGATCCAGCGGATGTTGGCAATTTGATCTCTGGTTCCTCTGCCTTTTCTAAAACCAGCTTGAACATCAGGGAGTTCACGGTTCACATATTGCTGAAGTCTGGCTTGGAGAATTTTGAGCATTACTTTACTAGCATGTGAGATGAGTGCAATTGTNCAGGTGGTCTGGTATTCCCATCTCTTTCAGAATTTTCCACAGTTTACTGTGATCCACACAGTCAAAGGCTTTGGCATAGTCAATAAAGCAGAAATAGATGTTTTTCTGGAACTCTCTTGCTTTTTCCATGATCCAGCGGATGTTGGCAATTTGATCTCTGGTTCCTCTGCCTTTTCTAAAACCAGCTTGAACATCAGGGAGTTCACGGTTCACGTATTGCTGAAGTCTGGCTTGGAGAATTTTGAGCATTACTTTACTAGCATGTGAGATGAGTGCAATTGTGCGGTAGTTTGAGCATTCTTTGGCATTGTCTTTCTTTGGGATTGGGATGAAAACTGATCTTTTCCAGTCCTGTGGCCACTTCTGAGTTTTCCAGATTTGCTGGCATATTGAGTGCAGCACTTTCACAACATCATCTTTCAAGATTTGAAACAGCTCAACTGGAATTCCATCACCTCCACTAGCTTTGTTCATAGTGATGCTTTCTAAGGCCCACTTGACTTCACATTCCAAGATGTCTGGCTCTAGATCAGTCATCACATCATCATGATTATCTGGGTCGTGAAGATCTTTTTTGTACAGTTCTTCCGTGTATTCTTGCCACCTCTTCTTAATATCTTCTGCTTCTGTTAGGTCCAGACCATTTCTGTCCTTTATCGAGCCCATCTTTGCATGGTTCCCTTGGTATCTCTAATTTTCTTGAAGAGATCTCTAGTCTTTCCCCTTCTGTTCTTTTCCTCTATTTCTTTGCATTGATTGCTGAATAAGGCTTTCTTATCTTCTTGCTATTCTTTGGAACTCTGCATTCAGATGCTTATATCTTTCCTTTTCTCCTTTGCTTTTCACCTCTCTTCTTTTCACAGCTATTTGCAAGGCCTCCCCAGACAGCCATTTTGCTTTTTTGCCTTTCTTTTCCATGGGGATGGTCTTGACCCCTGTCTCCTGTACAATGTCACGAACCTCATTCCATAGTTCATCAGGCACTCTATCTATCAGATCTAGACCCTTAAATCTATTTCTCGGGCATAATAAACCAAGTATAAGAAGGGGGGGAAATGTCACAGAATTGTAACTTATTAGTTTTTAAGTTTTCCTACCACCTAGATCTCAAGAGTAATTGAATTTGTTTTCCAATCTAAGAAGCCCCAAATTCTTGGATTACAAATCCTTGCCAACCATTGCATGGAGTGAGATGGTTGACATTTGTTTATGAGTTGAATGGGAGAGTGTGGCATTAGTGCAGTGGGAGGCTGATGAAGAAAAGGAGTGGAAGAGGAAAAAGAAGAAAAAGGCTTTTCAACTTCATGTGTCAACTTGACTAGATTATTGTAGCCAATCAAACACCAGTTTAGATGCTGCTGTGAGAGTATTTTTTAGATGTGATTAACATCCCTGATGAGCTTCTCTGGTGGCTCAGATGGTAAAGAATCCACTTGCAATGGGAGAGACCTGGGTTTGATCCCTGGGTTGGGAAGATCCCCTGGAGAAAGGAATGGCAACCGACTCCAGTATTCTTGTCTGGAGAATTCCATGGACAGAGGAGCCTGGCAGGCTACAGTCCATTTGGTCGCAGAGTCAGACACAACTGAGTGACTTTCACTTTCACTTTCAACATTTAAATTGGGCTTCTATGGTAGCTCAGTGGTAAAAAAGAAAAAATCGACCTGCCAATACAGGAGATGCAGAAGACACGGATTTGATCCCTGGGTCAGAAAGATACCCTACAGGAGGAAATGGCAACCCTCTCCAGTATTCTTGCCTGGAGATGGCTATGGTCAGAGGAGCCTAGTGGTTTGCAGTCCATGGGGTTGCAAAGTAATCAGAAACAACTTAATGACTGAACAACAACAACAACAATTTAAATCAGTAGTTTGCAGTAGTCAAGCTGCAATAACAACTCTTCCCTGGATCTAGAGCTTGCTAACCTGCCCCAGAGATCTCAGATGTGCAAGCCCCTACAGTAGTGTGAGCCAACACTTTAAATAAGTCAGTATCTGTCTTTCTCTCATTGGTAATGTTCCCCTGGGGAATCCTGATCGATGCATACCCAATATTTTTGCCTATATTATTAGAAACATATCTTCAGCACTCTGCCAACTTAACTTCTCTTTTGCACATTTGTATTATTTACTTTTACATAAATAGATGTCTTGTATGCAATTGATAAACTACTCTGTTTTTAGAAATGGTGTCAGTATGTTCTTCAGTCTTAAGAAGAAAAGGCAACTTTCCTCTTTTCTCTCTTTCACCAGTTCTTTTCATCTGCTTCCCACTGCATTAGCCCTGTCACTCTCCTATCCAGTTCATAAACAGATGTCAACCATCTCGGTCAATGTAGTGGTTGGCAAGAATTTGTAATCCAAGAATTTGGGGCTTCTTAGATCAGAAAACAAATTCAATTACTATCTTGAGATCCAGGTGGTGAAAACTTAAAAACTAATAAATCACAGTCCTGTGTCTTTTTTTCTTCTCATACTTCTACCTGATTATTATGTCCTAAATTGATTAATTTGCATCTATCATTGTTCTCAAGTTATAAATTGAGGACAGCAAAAGCTTTGCATGTTGCCAGCTCTTCAGCTTCTCAGAAACAAAGGACACAAATCTGATTTGAAGAGAAATCTCTAAGGGATTAATTAACTCAGCAAAGACATTTACAGCACTGGGTAAAATCTGGATGATGGACTGAAGGTTGGGTTCATTCCTTATGTGCCTCTGGCTACAAAAATGCAGTTAATCTAGGATATTAAGCAAGTATTTAGGATGTAAAAAGAAGACAAAAGTGTTTTGCTTGTCCATTTGTTTCACCAACCAAAAGTTCAACTTCTGTTTCTTCTTCTTTCTAAATAAAAAGGTAGTATCTAAGAAGAGCTCTAAAAGAACCGGGTTAGTGTTCCTGATAAGTCTGGTGCCTTGACATGTTTTTCATTGATTGTACTCACACTTGCTGAGTTGCCAAAACTTTTAATGCACACATATGCCTTTGGACTCCTAGTTTCTGGCTTCTCAGGATTACAGCATTTTCCTAGTTTAGCCAGCCTTCTATCTTGGACAAGGCTGTATGACTATTTACTCAAGTAACCAATCTCAGGGGTTATAAATATTTCCCCAAATTTCCTGCCATATCCTCTGCATGTCTGGATTGTAGAAATTAATATTCAGAAGGAAGTAGAAGAAATTTTCATATAAAAAAGGTAAATAATATGATATCACCCTTATGTCTAGTGAGATAAATGAAAATTTGGTCTCAAAGAGGCCATCTCTTCTTTTCTTTTCTCTGTGTGCTATTTTTCAAAGATGGTACCTTTAGTTAGTCATCATTTGTTAACGATAAACATTTTATTTTACCTCCTTATCTATTTCCTTCTTTCAATAATATTTTTGATAATCAATATGAAATCAATGAAAAATAAAATAAAATCTTAACATTTCTGAAAAACCCTATGATTGAGGGAATGCCCATCTCTCTCCTGCATATGTTGGTACAGAGTCTTGTTTTAGACAAAAGGTTCATTTATTTTTAGTAGAAACATAGCCCTCTAACTTAAAATACATAATATGCATGATATCTGTGCAAATACCATGTGTCATTTAAAGGAAACATAAAACAAGTAAAATCCATGGAGCTACTTTAAAAATATACTTGGGATGATTTTAGAAGTGGTTTAGTCTAAAGCCAGAAGAATGGAGGAAATAACCTTTTAATCTACCCTCCTTATTCTAGAATTGTAAGACAGAAGAAAATATATTCTGACCATAAAAAACATCATTTTCTTGAGTAGAATACTTGCCAAAGGGAAGAAAGACATGTCCTGATGTTGTTGCAGTAAAATACCACTTTTTTCTCTCACTTTACAATCCTAAAGTATATTTCATTAAAATTATGCTTTAATTATTTATTAGATATAATACACTTAAGATTTCAATAATTAACTGCTCTAGTAAGAGGAGAGAAAAATTCAGTGTGTTTGTTTATCTCCACCCTTTAAAATATCTAATTGTTATTGCTGTCTTCCACATCTACTTCAGAATGTCCCAGTGACTAGAAAACATCAGGAATTATTTAAGAACTGAGTTTTCAGATGAAGATTCTTCTTTCCGTTAAATTGCCCCATGAAGACCATCAAGAATTTCATTCCTGTTCAATCTCTGTATGTCTCTGTATCTCTCTATATATCCCTCTGTCTCCCTCTCTCTTTCCCTCCCTCTGTCCTGGTAGGCTGCAGTCCATGGGGTCGCTTAGAGTCAGACACGACTGAGCGACTTCACTTTCTCTTTTCACTTTCATGCACTGAGAAGGAAATGGCACCCCACTCCAGTGTTCTTGCCTGGAGAATCCCAGGGACGGGGGAGCCTAGTGGGCTGCCATCCTTGGGGTCGCACAGAGTCGGACACGACTGAAGTGACTTAGCAGCAGCAGCAGCAGTCCTTCCATGTCTAACCCTCTTTTTCTCTCCCTACAGGGTATAAAGAGATTCAGAAAATTCAAGACAGATTAAATAGCATCATGGGATGGGAGATAAATTGGGAGATTGGGATTGACATATACACACTACTATATATAAAATAGGTAACTAATAAGAACCTACTGTATAACACAGGAAACTCTACTCAATACCCTGTAATGACCTATATGGGAAAGGAATCTTAAAAAGAGGGGATATATGTCTTAGTATAACTGATTCACTTTGCTTTACACCTGAAACTCGCACAAGATTGTAAATCAATTATACTCCAATAAAAAATAAAAAAATAAATAGTATGATAATACAAAATGCTAGTAATAAAACATGGGTATGTTTTCCTTATAAATTGTTTTGCAGTTGATCCTGGTTAGTTATCTATCTTAAATGTAGCAGTGGGTACATGGCAATCTCCAAATCCCAATCCTATTAGTTTAATATACTTAAAACCTTGGAAAATTCCTACACACACTCGTGTGTGTGCACATGGTTTATGTTATCAAGTAATAACAGCTGAACAAAGTTTCCAGAGCCAATAATTTAAAAAAAGCTGTTTTTAATAATATAAGAAGTTTCCTGCATATTTCTGTAGCTCACTGGCCTTCACGTGGGGCCCTCCACAGTAAATATGATTCAAGAGCTGAATCATTAATTCTATTTAGGCTTAATGTGTCATAAAGCTAAGGAAAGCAGGGCCATTTTCCTCTCTGCTGGGGCAAGGAAAGTGTATTAACTATTCCAGCCAGTACTGTGAATGATTTATTAATTCAATTTTGGAAAGTGAGACTGTCAGATCATATAAGCACATGTTATAAACAGACGTTCTCTCTGAAGATTCTTATTTATTTTTGTGCTAAGTGATTGACAATGTACTTCACTGATGAGCTCTAGCTCTCCCTCTCCCTCCAAGCTCCCAAACACACACAACTGAAATAATCCAGGGGTGCCCTATAATATCCTCCCATCCTTGAAACAGTACAACTAGCTCTAAATATAAATTTAAAGCACTTGGAATGGAAATGAAGGAATTTTTCTAAACACAGGCCTGAAAGTTCCTGAGCTAACTGTGATGAACAGAACATTTGAAGGGACTCCAGGGGATTCTAGATCAGGATATTCCAGGAAGCACAAATAATCTTGGGCAAGTCATTTCACCTGCGTCCTTACCCACAGAGGAGAGAACTAAGTCATCTCTACCTTCTCTGACTTTCTATGAACCTTTGTTGTGGCACGAGTGGAACATGGTGACATAATGAGAGTCTAGAATCAACCCAGCGGGACGATTCTCTGGAGGATTTTCCTCCATATGAGTTGAGATAGTAACTGACAGATCTCAATGATCAACCCATTTGTTTTTGAGTGAATACACTATGGGGAAAATGGGTATCATCCAGGCTTAGAATCCTGGAGCAGTAAGTCCCTTACTTAGGAATGAGTTCCATCCTGAGAGTGCATTCATAAGTCAAATTTGTTTATAAGTCCAACAAAATCATCCAGGCTTAGAATCCTGGAGCAGTAAGTCCGCTACATAGGAACAGTTCCATCCCAAGGGTGTGTTCATAAGCGCTATTCATTTAGAAGTCCAAAAAAGTTACCACGATCAGCTATATAGTGTATGCATGCATCCTGAGTTGCTTCAGCTGTGTCTGACTCTTTGAGACCCTACAGACTGTGGCCTGCCAGGCTCCTCCGTCATGGGATTCTCCAGGCAAGAATACTGGAGTGGGTTGCCATATCCTTCTCCAGGACAGCTATGGACCACTGTACTGTAGCAGATTTATAATACTTTTCACACAAATAATGCATTAAAAAACACACACACAAAAAGTAACAAAAAATGTTTAATCTTACAGTACATACCCTGAAAAGTACGTAAGTACCAGCTACATCATCGCTGCTTTTACTCTTGCTTCCAGACATCCTGGTCTTGAAGTAAAGACACTGCTCTACTGCCTTCTATACAGTACAGTAACGTACACAAAAGGACAACCAGTAGGAGAAGATGCACTCACGTGACAGTGAATACCAGACACATGAACGAACTTACATGATTGGACTTGAGAATCCACCATTCACATCTTTAAAAGTTTGCAACTTGCTGGTTTGTACGTAGGGTACTTACATCAGGAAGAGTGTGTGTGTGTGTGTGTGTGTGTTTTCTTTATGTTAAATCCACTAATGCCCCAGCATCAATTTATCAACTTTTAACCAAGTCTCTCCAGTCATAGAATACTGCTAGCATTGTAGGGTTCTAAAAGCATTTTTATGATTCTTTCAGTGAGATTTTACATCCGTTCTTCAGTTCCTTTTTACATACAGAGAAGCTTGATTTTATTCCCATGGAGCCCTGAGAATTAAAATACAGAGGTTATTTTAATCATGTGATGGTGATTCATTTCCTAAGATATTCAATATGTGATAAATATGGGTGAAATCAAAGGATAATTTTCAAGATCACAGAGCTATTTGTAATTTTGCATCACTCAGGAAGTACACTCACCTGTTTCCTAACCAAATTATGCTCAATAGAAAATGTTTACTCTCTGTTCCTGACTAAAACTTTTTATAGGGAATATGCCCATTTCTGGGCTTTGCTGGTGGCTCAGATGGTAAAGATTTGGCCTGCAATGTGGGAGACCTGGGTTTGATCCCTGGGTGGGGAAGATCCCCTGGAGAAGGGAATGGCAACCCACTCCAGTATTCTTGCCTGGAGAATTCTATGGGCAGAGGAGCCTGGTGGGCTACAGTCCTTGGGGTCACAAAGAGTCAGACATGGCTGAGCAGCTAACACACACACACAGGTGCCCATTTCTGGCTCAGATAAAAATCTCAGGTGTAAAGCATTTAAAGATAAGGTCAGGAAGGTGTGGTGAAGGAAGCGGCAGAACCAAACTTGTTTTATGAAAGTAGAAAAGGAACACAAATGGCTTAATATTAGAAAGTCATCACTTATACCCACAAAAAGCTGTGTCATGATGCTTTCTGTGGCAAGAGATATTTCAGTCATAAAATTATGTCCCACAATATCTATTAACACCTTTCTGCCTGAGGCTCTCTTTATTGGTATTATCCTCAAAACCACTTACATATGTTGTCCCAAATACTACAAATAAGATAGTTTTGATATGACTATGACCTCCTTTAATTATGACACAGGAGCTACACTAGAATTTAGTTTCTTAAATTGAAATGTAATACCTTTTACTTTATTTTGTTCTTTCCCTTTTAAATTTGGCTATATTAAAATTCATTATTATATCCATGCCTGTTACGGGTAAAAGTACTCTCGAAAAATTCATGTGCTGAAATTATGCCAGTATTAGTGAATGAGACCTTATTTGGAAATACAGTCTTGGCAGTTGATTAAATTAAGAGGAGGTCATTAGGCTGAGCCCTCTTGCATTAAGATTGCAGTCTTACAAAGGCAAAAATTTGGACAAAAAGACAGACTTGTACACAAGGAGAAAGACATGCCAAGTTGAAGGAAGAACTAGGGTGATGTATCTACAAACCAAGGAATGCTAGCAAACCACCAGAAGTGAGCAGAGAAACCTGGGACAGGTTCTTCATCCAGCCTTCAGGAGGACCCAACCCTGATGACACCTGGATCTTAAGACTTCCGGCCTCCAGAACTATGAGATGACAAAGTTCTGTTTAATCCACCCAGTACATATGCAAATAATAAATACAGGTGTTGAATTAGTTTCATAAGGCTGTATTATTATTACTTGCATATGTGCTTGTTTCTTATTCCAACATGAGAAAGCTTCGGGCTCAAAATGAGGAACACAGTTTCCAGACACTGTCTGCTAACTGGCTGAACCTCAGCTGAAATGCGGCTTCCCAGGTGGCTCAGTGATAAAGAAGCCACCTGCCAACTCAGGAGACACAGGTTCGATCCTGGGGTTGGGAAGATTCCTAGAGAAGGAAACGGAAACCCACTCCAGTCTTCATGCTTGGGAAGTCCCATGGACAGAGGAGCCCATGGGCTACAGTCTATGGGGTCACAAAGAGTCGAATGTGACTGAGCATGCACCCAGACGAAATGGAAGGATGTTCCCTTTGTGGGCCACATCTTCTGGTATTGTCTCTGCTGCTTTCAGTTCAGCCCGTTAAATTGATGCAGTAGCACTGTGCCAAAAAATTCAAATTAACTCCCATTGGAGAATCAATAGATCCCTCCCATCCCAATTTTTCTTCCCCTCTTTCCCCTTCCTCCACTCTATTCCTTTTACAGTTTACCCTTCAAACTTCTCTCTGCACTAATAAGATTTTGGCAATTTGCTTCAGGAGAAATTAGCCCCAATGTCCCCCAGGCAGCTGGTTAAGTTCTCAGAATCCCTGTGACTTTCTTCCAAGTCTACTGTGTAGAATACAGAATGGGGTGAGCAGAAGGGGCCTGTAAATCTGAGTCCAATTCTTTTTCTTTACTCTTGCAAAGATTTCTCTTTTTTTTTTGCATACGGACCATTTTTAAAGTCTTTATTGAATTTGTTATTGTATTTATGTTTTAGTATTAGTTATTGTATTTATGTTTTAGTTTTTTGGGCATCAAGGCATGTGGGATCTTAGTTCCAAGACCAGAGATCAAACCCACACCCTCTGCATTGGAAGGCAAAGTCTTAACCACTGGACTGCTAGGGAAGTCCCTGAGTTCAACTTCTTATTTAAGCCTTTTGAAATATGGAGGATGGGCTTTCTGAATTCCTTGAATCCTCCTCCAGACCTTCTGTTTCAGAGGGCATGAGATAATAGACCCCGGGTCACCTGTATTTTCTTCTCTGATATTTGCTCAACCACCTGATGTCTGACTTTGTAATAATACCATTGAAGAAACTTCTCTATGTCTCAATCAGAAAGTAAATAATTAAATGCATGGTTCTGTCATCATTCTTTATTTATACAGTGTTGTGAATGGTGAATTAATATCTCCAAAGATACACTCATAATACAGAAAAACTGGATGAGAATTGATTTATATCTACCACTATTGTGTTTAAATCACTGGCAGGAGTAATCCAGGAAAAGCAAACACAAAGTTTTGAAAACAAGAAGACTGTTTTTGTCCCAAAAGCCTTTTTTCCCAGAACATTAGCACATCATCATGGACATATTTGGATGAGTTTTCAGAGCCTCTTTCATAACTTGTCTGCTCCCCTGCGAAGAAAGAAAAAGCCCATGAACCAATAATACATTTTGATTCTCATCTAAATTTACTGGGTCAGCAAAGCTGAGCTGTAAATTTCCCTATCACTGCTTCTCCAGAGATTTCCAGTATTTCTGAATGGGCCAGAAATCACTGAAAATGGCCTCTCTCTTGCCATATTTTGGCATTTGGGCTACAAAAAAAAGAAAAAAAGTGTAGATTTATATGAAGCTTTTACCACCATTTTTCATCACACTGCTTGGGCCTCAGCAACTGATTGCATTGGGATTCTGGGGCTTGGTCTTAGAACCCAGGAGCCATCCGTAGGATCCAGGAGCCAAGCTCCATCTCTCAGGATTCTCATTACAACTGTAGGCATGGAGGACAGCATTAACCCTCCTCCCAGGAAAGTGGCCTTCCCAGGTGGCAATAGTGGTAAAGAATCTGCTTGCCAATGAAGGAGACGTAAGAGATGTGGGTTCAATCCCTGGGTCAGGAAGATCCCTTGGAGAAGGAAATGGCAACCCACTCCAGTATTCTTGTCTGGAAAATTCCACGGACAGCAGAGCCTGTTGGGCTACAGTCCATGTTGTCACAAAGAGTCGGATACAACTAAGTGACTGAACATGCACGCCAGGGAAGTGAGGCCCATTTAACTCTTCTGGAAATAACTGTAAACTCGACTTCCTAAGGAGAAGATGGGAATGCAAAGGTTATTGAGCTTCCTCTAAGATTTTTCCACCCTTAGGAAGCTTGCTGGAATCACTTTCCTGTAAAGGATAAGTGACAAAGCTAAAGTTGTCCACTGGGGTTTACCTCAGTGAAACAGACCACAGAGACGGGATAGGAGAGGGTGTGTTTTCATAACACATCTTTGGCGGGGAGTCCCCTCTAGGATACATGAGCAAATATTTTGTGAGTCGACCCAAATCACTGTGCCAGCATCTTTTTTTTTTTTTTTCCTTTGGCTGTGCTGAGCAGCTTTAAAGATATTAGTTCTCCAAACAGAAACTGAACCCATACTCCCTGCACTGAAAGCACAAAGTCCTAACCATTGGACTGCCGAGGAATTTCATGTGTCAGTATCTTTCTGAGGGTCCAGTTTCCCAAGAATGAAATTAGATGACTGTAGCAAGAGTGATGGGCTGCCCAGACCATCTTCCAGGAAGTGATACATAAGTGGTTGCGTGAGTTACAGGGCTCCTCTGGGCATCTGGTTGACCCCACAGATGGATGGTGAATAGAATGTCCCACTTAGAAAGTGTATGGGCTCCTGGTACCTTGCCTAGAAGGTAATGCCACCATGACGGTTAAAGGTTAGGGGCACTTAGAAAATTTCAAAGCAAGATCTCCAAAGAGCTAGAGGGAGAAGGGGTCCCTTAGCACAGACCAGAATCAGGTCCATTTTCCTACATTCCATACTGCTTGGGGTTACCTGTTAAAGTGATGTGATTTAAATGTGTGATGCTCAAAAGATAACTTTACAAACAGTGTTTGCCTATATGAATCGACATCAAATAATAGGGAAAAGAGGGAAATTGCTTCTATTTGATTAAAGTACATTATCTGAGTGTTATTCAAATATTTAAACAGCCATGCTTTCTTACACATCTATGTACTGTTTTATTGTTTGAGAAAATTACTTGCACAAATGACTGTATATGATTAGACTATTTGCAATATGTGCTTCACAAAGTAAAAATGAAATGGCTGAATCATATCAAATATTTGAACAACATATGTTGATGTGTAAAGAGTTGTTGGAAAATGGGTCATTTTTACAGAAGTTCAAAAGCGCTGCAATGGTTATTTTTGTTGCCACAATTTCCAAATTGTTTATAATATTACATGGTAGGTTTTGGTCTTCACATAAACTTTTTTTTCCTTGTCCATTTTTAAGGAGAAAGAGCAAATGTAAAAAACTTCCATTTTTTAACACTATGACCAACTGATATAAAGCAATGCTAAAAGCTGGAAAATATGTGCTATACATCTTTTAAAATAACTATTTGAGGAATAAGGACATAAAGGAAAAAATGTTCAACCTATCGCACAATTGCACTCATCTCACATGCTAGCGAAGCAATGCTCAAAATTCTCCAAGCCAGGCTTCAACAGTACGTGAACCAAGAACTTACAGATGTTCAAGCTGGATTTAGAAAAGGCAGAGGAACCAAAGATTAAATTGCCAACCTCTGTTGAATCATAGAAAAAGCAAGAGAATTCCAGAAAAACATTGCCCTAGTCACAATTCTTGGTGTTTACCAATGATCTTTTAAAACGATCTTTCCAATATAATCCCAGTGCAGCAATATAATGCCTTGGTTTCCTCCTCTTGAATAATGTTTTCCCTATTGCACTATAGTTGCTTTACAATGTTGGGTTAGTTTCTGCTTACAGCAAAGTGAATCAACTGTATGTGTACATAAATCTCCTCTGTTTTGGATTTCCTTCCAATTTAGGTCACCACACAGAGCATTGGGTAGTTTCCTGTGCTATCCAGTAAGTTCTCACGAGTTATCTATTTTATACATAGTATTAATAGGTGTATATGTCAATCCTACACCCCATTTCCGCCCCCCCCACCTTGGTGCCCATACATTTGTTCTCTATGTCTGTGTCTCTATTTCTGCTTGGCAAATACGATCATCTATACCATTTTTCTAGATTCTTATTTTTCTCTTTCTGACTTACTTTACTCTGTGTGACTGTCTCTAGGTCCGTCTGCTGCTGCTGCTGCTAAGCCGCTTCAGTCGTGTCCAATTCTGTGTGACCCCATAGATGGCAGCCCACCAGGCTCTCCCGTCCCTGGGATTCTCCAGGCAAGAACACTGGAGTGGGTTGCCATTTCCTTCTCCAAGTGTGAAAGTGAAAAGTGAGAGTGAAATCGCTCAGTCGTGACCGACTAGTAGGGACCACATGGACTGCAGCCTACCAAGCTCCTCTGTCCATGAGATTTTCTAGGCAAGAGTACTGGAGTGGCTTGTCATTGCCTTCTCCACTAGGTCCATCTATATCTCTACAAATGACCCAGTTTTGTTCCTTTTTATGCCTCAGTAATACTCCATTACATGTATCTACCATATATCCTTTATCCATTCATCTGTCGATGGACATCTAGGTTGCTTCCACGTGTCTTGGCTATCGTAAACAGTGCTGCTATGAACATTGGGGTGCATGTGTCTTTCTGAATTATGGTTTTCTATGGGTGTATGCCCAGGAGTGGAATTGCTGGGTGACATCATACTGAGTGAACACAAAGAATTCTATATGTAACTGCTATAGACTGAATGTTTGTTTCCTCCCCAAACTCATATGTTGTAACCTAATCTCCAGTGTGATGGAATCTGGATGGAAGATTTGGGGGAGGTGATTAAGTCATGATGGTAGAGATCTCATGAGCAGGATTAATGCCCTTCTAAGAGATCCCAGAGAGTTCCCTCTCCTCTTCCACCATGAGGATGCAACATGAAGATAGTGGTCTGTAAAAACCAGTTAGGGGCTCTCACCAGACACCAAATCTGCTGGCTCTTTGATCTTGAACTTCTACACCTCCAGAAGTGTGAGAAAAAAATTCTTTGGTTCATAAGTCACCCAGTCTATAGTATTTATATTATAGCAGCCCAAATGGACTAAGACAGAAATTGGTCCTGGGGGTGGGGTACTATTGAAACAAATACCTAAAAATGAGGGAGCAGCTTTGGAACTGGGTAATGCATAGAGGCTGGAGGAGTTCTGCAGTTTATGCTAAAAAAGAAGAAGAAGAAGAAATCAGTCTACATTACAATAAACTGTTAAGAGTGATCCTCATGAGAGCTCAGAAAGAAAAGAGAAAGCTTCAGAGAAACTCTCAGTCTTCTTAGAGAATGCCTAAGTGATCTTAACAGAATGCTGGTAAGAAAATGATTGGTAAAGACCCTTCTGGTGAGATCTCAGATAGAAATGAGAAACAAATTTTGGACAATGGAAGAAAGTCATCCTTGGTACAACATGGCAAAGAACTTGACTGAATTATGTTCTAGTGTTTCTGGAAGGTAGAACTTGCTAGTCTTTACATTAAACTGAAACTAATTCTAAGCAGAACTTCCCAGGTGATACAGTAGTAAAGAATCCACCTGCCAATTCAGTAAGCACAAGAAGAATGGGTTTGATTCCTGGGTGGGGAAGATCCCCTGCAGGAGGAAACAGCAACCTAGTTCAGTATTCTTGCCTAGAAAATTCCATGGACAGAGAAGCTGGGTGGGCTACATACAGTCCATGGGGTCACACAGAGTGGGACACGACTGAGCGTGTGCACGCACACATGTTTCTAAGCAAAGTGTTGAAGGTGTGGCTTGGCTACTGCCTGCTTATAGTAAAATGTGGGGGGGGGGGGGGAATGATTTAAAAAAAGAATTGTTAATTAAAAAGGAAAGCACAACTTAAAGATTTGGAAGATTCTCAGCCTATTAATATGAGAAAGAGTAAGAAAGCTTGCTCAGGAAAGAATATTAAAAGTGTAGCCAAGAGGTGAAATGATTGGGTGATTAGTCAGGTAATCAGCCATCTCAACAGAATGCAGGAGCTCTTCTCCAAGACACTGAAAGGATGACCTGTAAGGCAGTTCAGAGACCATCCAGACTGCCCCTCCCATCACAGTCCCAGAGAGCAAGACCTGAGAGCAGAGCAGTTTCACAGGAGGGCCCCTGGTGCCCGCAGGACCTCGGAGCCACTGCCCAGCACCATCTCACATCATGTGCAAACTGCGCTCCCTGCACTCCATTGCCAGGCTTCTCAGCTGCCCCAGATAGAGCTCTGGAGAACTCAGTCCTGCACAAGCCTTAGTAGTCACTCTGCAGGGAACACAGGCAGCAAACTTTGGTGGCTTCCATGTGCATTGCCTCCACCAGATGCCTAGGCGCTGGGCCATGGCTACCTCCACCTAGATTTCAAACAAGACCAACATCCAGAGGCAGAAAGGGACCCAGGCAGAAAGTACCCAGAGTGGCAGGAGCAGGGCTGCATAAAGCTGTAGGCACACAGCCTTGGGGCTCCAACCTGTGCCTGCCAAGCTGCAAAGGCAGGATGGGAGCTCCATTGGATCTGGAGGCAAGATCCTCGCCCCAGTGTATCAGAAAGCAGGACTTCTGTTCAAGTGCATCCAAAAGGTGAATTCCCCTGTGCCAGGGAGCCTGGAAGGCAGAGCATTAGGCTAAGGGTTATCCTGGAGCCCTAGGATTTGATGATGTTTGCCTTGTTGGGTTTTGGACTTGCTCAGGACCTATCCTTTCTTCTTTCCTATTTCTCCCTTTTGGAATGGAAATGTTTATCCTATGCCTATTCCAGTATTGCATTTTGGAAGCAAAAAATTTGTTCAGTTTCACAGGGCTACAGCTAGAGAGCAATTTGTCTCAGGAGGAATTGTATCTTGATTCTCATTCATATCTGATTTAGATGATATTTAGATCAGACTTTGGCCTAGACATGACATTAACACTGGAATGGTTTAATACTTTTCAGACTATTGTAATGGAACACATGCATCTTACACAAAAAGGACATAAATGTGAGAGGATCTAGAGAAGAATGCTGTCAACTAAATGTCTGTGCTCCTCCCCAAATTCATGTGTTGAAACCTAATCCCTGAAGTGATAGTATTAGGAGGTGAGGCTTTGGGACGAGATCAGGCCATGAGAGTGGAGCCCTTATGAATGAGATTGCTAAGTCACTTCAGTCGTGTCCGACTCTGTGTGACCCCATAGACAGCTGCGCACCAGGCTCCCCTGTCCCTGGGATTCTCCAGGCAAGAACACCGGAGTGGGTTGCCATTTCCTTCTCCAATGCGTGAAAGTGAAAAAGCGAAAGGGAAGTCGCTCAGTCATGTCGGACCCTTAGCATGGACTGCAGCCTACCAGACTCCTCCAACCATAGGATTTTCCAGGCAAGATACTGGAGTGGGGTACCATCGCCTTCTCCGTGAATGAGATTAGCACCCTCTTAAAAGACAGTCCCAGATATTCAGGCTGGTTTTAGAAAAGGCAGATCAACCAGAGATCAAATTGCCAACATCTGCTGGATCATCAAAAAAGCACAAGAGTTCGAGAAAAACATCTATTTCTGCTTTATTGACTATGCCAAAACCTTTGACTGTGTAGATCATAACAAAGTGTGCAAAATTCTGAAAGAGATGGGAATACCAGACCACCTGACCTGCCTCTTGAGAAACCTCTATGCAGGTCAGGAAGCAACAGTTAGGACTGGACATGGAGCAACAGACTGGTTCCAAATAGGAAAAGGAGTACGTCAAGGCTGTATATTGTCACCCTGCTTATTTAACTTCTATGCAGAGTACATCATGAGAAACGCTGGGCTGGAGGAAGCACAAGCTGGAATCAAGATTGCCAGGAGAAATATCAATAACCTCAGATATGCAGATAACACCACCCTTATGGCAGAAAGTGAAGAGGAACTAAAAAGCCTCTTGAAAGTAAAAGAGGAGAGTGAAAATGTTGGCTTAAAGCTCAACATTCAGAAAACGAAGATCATGGCATCTGGCCCCATCATTTCATGGCAAATAGAAGGGGAAACAGTGGAAACAGTGTCAGACTTCATTTTTCTGGGCTCCAAAATCACTGCAGATGGTGACTGCAGCCATGAAATTAAAAGACGCTTACTCCTTGGAAGAAAAGTTATGACCAACCTAGATAGCATATTCAAAAGCAGAGACATTACTTTGCCCACTAAGGTCCATCTAGTCAAGACTATGGTTTTTCCAGTGGTCCTGTATGGATGTGAGAGTTGGACTGTGAAGAAAGCTAAGCACCGAAGGATTGATGCTTTTGAACTGTGGTGTTGGAGAAGACTCTTGAGAGTCCCTTGGACTGCAAAGAGATCCAACCAGTCCATCCTAAAGGAGATCAGTCCTGGGTGTTCATTGGACGGACTGATGTTAAAGCTGAAATTCCAATATTTGGCCACCTGATGCAAAGAGTTGACTCACTGGAAAAGATTCTGACACTGGGAGGTATTGGGGGCAGGAGGAAAAGGGGACAACAGAAGATGAGATGGCTGGATGGCATCACTGACTCGATGGACATGGGTTTGGGTAAACTCCGGGAGCTGGTGATGGACAGGGAGGCCTGGCGTGCTGTGGTTCATGGGGTCCCAAAGAGTCGGACATGACTGAGCGACTGAACTGAACTGAAAAGACAATCCAGAGATTCCCCTCACCCCTTGTGAGGATATAGCAAGAAGATAGCTGTTTCTAAAAGTCAGAAATCTCTCATCAGATCCCAAATCTCCTGGCTCCTTGATGCTGAACTTCCCAACCACTAGAGCTGTGAGAAATAAATTTTTGTTGTTTATGAGCCCACCTAGTTATGGTACTTTTATTGTAGCAACCCAAATGGACTTAGCTCATAAATGCATTGACTCAATATTATTTAGGTTAGTCTATAAATTCAATGCTGTTCACAGCCACAATAGGGTTTTTCATGGAAGTTGACCAACTATGAGCAAGAATAATCATGACATAATTATCCTGACAATTTTGGGGAAAAAACAAGCCAGAACAATTTATCTAATGAGACATTAAATTATCATAAAGCTGTAATTATTAAGACAATGCAGAATCACATAAGGATGTAGAAATAGACCAGTGGAAGAAAGAATTCAGAATCCAGAGCCATACAAATACAGAAAGAACACAGATCAACAAGGAAAAGATAGACTATTCAATAACATGTACTCAGATATTTGGTTAACCATATGAAAAAGCAGGATTATTTTCATAATACCACAAATATATGTAAAAGGAAACCTTAATTATGAAATGCAAAATATTTAGAAGAAAATATTGGAGTGTATCTTTATGTACTTACACTGCTGCGATTCATGGGGTCGCAAAGAGTCGGACACGACTGAGCGATGAACTGAACTGAACTATGTAAGGAAACTGTTTCATTTCCCTTTCTTCCAAAATCCTCCTCTGAAAAGTCAAAGTATTAGTCACTCAGTCATGTCTGATGCTTTGTGACCCCTTGGACTGTAATCCACCAGGCTGCTCCTCCATCCACTGGACTTTCCAAGCAAGAATACTGGAGTGGTTTGCCATTTCCTTCTTCAAGGGATCTTCCCAACCCAGGATTGAACCCGGGTCTCCTGCATTGCAGGCAGACTCTTTACTGTCTCAGCTACCAGGGAAGTCCCAAACCCTCCTCTATTGCCAGCCAATGGGTTATCTTCTATCTCTACTGCTCTTATCAACTAAGCTTTCTATATTCTTGGTTCTAGACTCCTCTACCTTCTCCCCTCATTCTTTTCATAAAAAGACCAGCTTATTCATACCCTTTCTCACGTTCTCTTTCACATCCACAAAATACTTACAGTCTGTTTTCTATTCACACATTTATTAAATAGATTGGATGACAAAGAACCCTCCTTCATTATCTTGCTATCTATCTAAGCAGCATAAAATTGTAAATAAAGTTTGCCATCTAAAATTAGAAAAAGGGAAACTTCCTTGGCATTCCAGTGGTTAAGATTTTGCCTCCCAATGCAAGGGGTGTGGGTTCAATCCCTAGTCAGGGAGCTAAGAGTCTGCATGCCTCGGGGCCAAAAAAGAACAAAACAAAACAGAGACAATATTCAATAAATGCTTTAAAAATAATCCACATTAAAAAAAAAATTGAAAGAAAAATTCCCTGACCAAGAAAACAAAACCAAAACAGCAAACTACTGTAAGGAAACAGATTCATAGTAATAAAAAAAAATTTTATATTAGCATCATATTCTCATTTATAAATCTGTTTTCCATGGGGACACAGGTTAAGGATTCAGGAATAACTGTGTGTATTTACTGAAACTGAACAACTAAGTCAATGGATGGTAGATGCAGGGACGTAGGTTTCTAATTGTTGGAGTTTCAGATCAGCAAGGGGATGAAGCTTGAAGAAACAACACGATAATGGATTGGAGTTAGTGACATCAGTATGAACTCATGTTTAGCTTAATAACATAGAGTTAGCTACATATAGAAATATTTATAAATTTTGTGTATTTATTTATGTGTTATTATATATGCATGGGCTTTCCAAGTGGCTCAGTGGGTAAAGAATCTGCCTACAAATGCAGGAGACATGGAAGACACAGGCTCGGTCCCTGGGTATGGAAGATCCCCTAGAGGAGGGCATGGCAACCCACTCCAGTATTTTTTCCTGGAGGATCCCATGGACAGAGGAACTTGGTGGGCTACAGTCCACAGGGTCTTAAAGAGTCAGCCACGACTGAAGCGACTGAGCACGCACATACGTATATTTCCTTGCACTCTCAGCTTGGGGACGAGAAGCAACAACACCCCAGCAGCAATAAGCATGCAGATCTTGGTTTCTAATTTAGTTCTCCAGTAAAAAGGAACCAGCTCTCCTCAGAGAAAAGGTTCATTTTAAGACTGTACCAGAAAACTTACAAGATGAACCTGGAACTTCTTATAGTATCAGAAAGTAAGGAAGTGCTCAAAAAAAAAAAAAAAAAAGAAAGAAAGAAAGAAAGAAAACTACAATGATGGCAATATATCAAAAGGATACAAAGAACTAACTGAAAGATTCCTCAATGGCCAAAGCTGAAAAAAATTGAGTAACAAAATAAATAAGGTAAAACTGCATTATAAGTCACAATATAAATTATGTACCTGTGAGTTCACACCAATATAAACAATTGAATGAATAAGTAATTGATGTAGAATACACATTTCCCATGAAGAATTCCAAGTAGTTTGCATACACGCTGCATCCTTGAAACATAAATCCCCATTCCTTAAGTGTGAGTTGCACATAGTGAGTTTCTTCCAAATAACACACTAAAAACAGGTACTAAAAACAGGAACAGTGGAGAGTAATTTTCCAGTGAGTAAAAGTGACAATTACTAACTTAATCAGGTGATCAATGTTATATCCACAGTGATAATTCATTGATATCTCATGATGCTTGTATATATCCTTGATATGATGTAACGAGAATGACAGTTTACCTCTGTAGCTGCTCTTAGACACATCTAAGTCCAATCCAATTGTGAGAAAAAGCATCAGACAAATATTAATTTGAGGGCCAAATACATGACCAGTACTCCACAAAATTGTCAGGGTTATCAAAAACAACAAAAAAAAATCTGAGAAACAGTCAAGCCTAGGGACCTCTAAGGAGACAGGACAAAAAAATGTAGTGTAGTGTGCTGAATGGAATCCTAGAAGAGAAATAAAGGACATAAGGTAAAAACTAAGGAGTAAAGTATGGCCTTTAGTTAACAATAGTGTGTCAAAATTGGCTCATTAGTTATGACAATTTCACCATACTACTATAACATGTTACCCACAGGAGACACTGGTATGATGCATATGGAAACTGTACTATTTTCTCAATTTTTCTATAACTCTGAAACTCTTCTAAAATGCAAAGTTTATTAGAAATGAGCAAATAAAAGAACCCCACCATCTTTACTGAATACCACAGGCTCTTTGACAAAGGATCTGGAAAGAGGTGTCTAAGATCAGATACAACCCAACTGTCATCCTCTCAGTCAGTAAGAATTCTCCAACAATTTGATCCAACAGTCTTCACAGCTACTTGTTGCCATGGTTCATTTTACTCCGAACCTAGCACAACCTTAATAGTCTTGTTTATTTATTTATCTCACATATCATCAGTCTCCTGCAGTAGAATGCAAGCTCAGTGAGACCAGGCTCCTTTATGCTTTGTTTAATCCTGTGCTTTGCATAGTGTCTGATCTTTCATGGACCCTCATTAGACATTCATGGGATAAATGATCTTCAAAATCACTTGCAATCATGAAATCACACGGCCACACAAGAGGAAATCAAACCATTTACCATGTCACCTCAGGAGTGCAATACTCCAGCAAGCACTTACCCACCCAGGAATACTGAATCCACACGTCTATATTCGTGGAATTTCAAATCTGGACATACACTGAATGACTTTGCAGTGTAGGGTCCACATTTTCTAAGTGGGATAAAAAATAAGAAATCATGGACTTGAATGTCTTGAATAACTTTAGGTAAAGAAATGAAACTCTCAAGAATAAGAACTATGCCATTCAGAGTGTCCTCCTAACCATGAAATCAAGGGAAGGATAATAATTATCCGCTACTTGTATTTCAGAGTCCATGGCAATGTCCAGTGCCATATAAACAAAACAAAAAAAAAAGGAGATTCAAGTCTTACAGAATTAAACCATATCAACTTTCTAAGCTCAGTTATGAAATTCTTTTCCTCTATTTCCTAAAGTAAGGCTTCTATAACTAAAATAATTTGACCATTTAAATTGGTAAACTATTTTTGTTATTGGAAATTGTGTTTGTTACTGGAAATTGTATTTGTTCACTTACGACATAAAATATGTTTTATAAGAATTAAATTTTCTCACTTAAGCTGTGAAATGAATTCCCTAGCCTTGTATTAATTTACCATCTTCTCTCTAAATTATGTGGCACCTCTTGCTAAACCAAAACCCATAAGCAGACAAACAAACAAATCACTGGGTCTGGTTTTCTCCTTGCAGAATTGGAAACTACAATCAATTCAAATCCAGAAGCAATATAACGTCTTAGGTTTTTTTTGCTTTTTTGTTTGTTTTTCACAAAGGAGGTTAAAGTATCTTCAACAGTACTTAAAGGTTTATTATGAGTCAATCCAGGGTCCCCGGTGGCTCAGCAATAGAGAATCTGCCTGCAGTGCAGGAGACATAGGTTCAATCCCTGAATGGGGAAAATCCCCTGGAGGAGAGCATGGTAACCCACTCCAGTACTCTTGCCGGGGAAATTGCATGGAGAGAGGAGCCCGGTGGGCTACCGTCCATGGGATCTCAAAGAGTCAGACATCACTGAAGCAACTTAGCATGCACACAGGCATCAGGCAATCACTGTTTTGAGCATTTTATTCCTATTTTTATTTGATCATCACAGAAACTCTTCCTATTTGAAACCAGTCTGTTGTTCCATGTCCAGTCCTCACTGTTGCTTCCTGACCTGCATACAGGTTTCTCAAGAGGCAGGTCAGGTGGTCTGTATTCCCATCTCTTTCAGAATTTTCCAGTTTATTGTGATACACACAGTCAAAGGCTTTGACATAGTCAATAAAGCAGAAATAGATGTTTCTCTGGAACTCTCTTGCTTTTTCGATGATCCAGCGGATGTTGGCAATTTGATCTCTGGTTCCTCTGCCTTTTCTAAAACCAGCTTGAACATCTGGAAGTTCATGGTTCACTTATTGCTGAAGCCTGGCTTGGAGAATTTTGAACATTACTTTACTAGTGTGTGAGATGATGCTGGGCTGGAAGAAGCAAAAGCTGGAATCAAGATTGCCAGGAGAAATATCAATAACCTCAGATACGCAGATGATACCACCCTCAAGGCAGAAAGTAAAAAGCCTCTTGATGAAAGTGAAAGTGGAGAGTGAAAAAGTTGGCTTAAAGCTCAACATTCAGAAAACGAAGATCATGGCATCTGGTCCCATCACTTCATGGGAAATAGATGGGGAAACAGTGGAAACAGTGTCAGACTTTATTTTGGGGGGCTCCAAAATCACTGCAGATGGTGACTGTAGCCATGAAATTAAAAGATGCTTACTCCTTGGAAGGAAAGTTATGACCAACCTAGGCAGCATATTAAAAAGCAGAAATATTACTTTGCCAACAAAAGTCCATCTAGTCAAGGCTATGGTTTTTCCTGTGGTCGTGTATGGATGTGAGAGTTGGACTGTGAAGAAAGCTGAGTGCCAAAGAATTGATGCTTTTGAACTGTGGTGTTGGAGAAGACTCTTGAGAGTCCCTTGGACTGCAAACAGATCCAACCAGTCCATCCTAAAGGAAATCAGTCCTGGTGTTCATTGGACGGACTGATGCTAAAGCTGAAACTCCAATACTTTGGCCACCTCGTGCGAAGAGTTCACTCATTGGAAAAGACCCTGATCCGGGAGGGATTAGGGGCAGGAGGAGAAGGGGATGACAGAGGATAAGATGGCTGGATGGCATCACCGACTAGATGGACATGAGTTTGAGTAGATTCCGGGAGTTGGCGATGGACAGGGGGCCTTGTGTGCTGCGGTTCATGGCGTCACAAGAGTCGGACACGACTGAGCGACTGAAGTGAGCTGAACTGAAACTCTTCAATAATTATTATTGAATAATTCAATAATTATTTCTAAACAATAGTAAGTAGATTTAGGAACAGAAAATACAGGTAAATTTTACAAGTCACATATCTGGTAAGTGATAAGCTTCAGAACCAAATATTCTGATTCCAGAAAATAAGTGCTCAGCCAGTATAGGAATGCCTTCTTTGGGCTAGAATGATGAGAAATCTACTTGGAACAAAAATAAAGAGTCTTACTGAAATTTAAGTCCATTATCTTCCTTGCTTTCTCTTCCTCAGGCAAGCACATGTCTCTTATCAGCGCAACTCTGAATGAAAACGAACGTGGTGGAAAAAATATAGTAATGAGCATTATAAACATGGAAAGGAATGAATCATTTGCTATTGACATATTTCTGATGATTAATTGAGACATTTAAAAATAAATGTCTTCTTCCTCCAGTCATCCTATGAGGTACTGCCAGATTGATTCTCTTATGGCACACATTAATCATATCAGCACCTTTTCAAATGCTGCAGACTTACCAGCTTACTGAAGGCCTATTGAACACAGTGCAGGCTTCTTTGTTTAGAATTCACATTCTCCATATTCTGATCCAAATCTACCTCTCCACCGATTACTTACTTATAGCTCATTCTATTGGCAATCCAAACTGGGAGTCACCCTCCAAACAAGCTTTCCCATCTCCCATTTCTACTCTGCAGCTTGTGACAGACCCAACGGACCTCCTTCTGATTTCCACTTGGAGAAATACCTCAAAGCCTTCAATGTCCAGACAGATTTCATGGAACCAGATTAGGTGTCTGAAAACAGAAGCAGTTCTTCCCTCTTCTGAAGTGTCATAGACTGTGTTCATACATACTTTTACTTACATATTACATGGATTCAGATGATATGTAAATATCACCCACCTGAAGAAAAGCTCTTTGAAATAATGAACTTTATATACCCTATTGCCCAAGCTCACCACCTTATTCTTTGTCATTGGTTCTATAAATATCTGTGAGGAAATGAATGAAATATGTGTAGTTGGAGGTACTATCATTGTCATCTCAATTTATTTGATGAATAATTCTGTAGTAGGGGCTATGGAGTGAGACTGAAGAATGCAGAATAAGAAATTGCTCACTGTCTTCATAAGTCTTATGTATCAATGATCATCTCTCTTTGGATTAAAAACATCAATTTAAAATTAACCATTAATATTACTTACAGTTGTCAATGTCATTAATTCCCAAAGAGAAAATAAGAAAATAGTTGAATATAAATTGAAGATAAGTAAGGTTTCACATAAATAAAAGATAAAATGCAATTCAAGGGTAGCATATTAGCAAGGGAAAAATAATGCAATTTAAAGTTTCTAGTGGGTCTTACCTTAGGCAGTCTTTCTGCCATGTATTAATATGAAAGATGTTCATTCAGTGTATGAGTACACTAGTTTTATTTAGTTAGAGCATATAATACCATCTATTTTTATTGTCACTTTGATTTAAAATTTAAATAGAGTGTTTGAGTGATAGATCCCCTAGCAGAATTTTTTTTTTCATCTTACCAGTTCCAGTTCATAGTAGAAAAAACAAAAACTGTGAACAATCAAAAATTTCAAGAAAAAAAAAGATATTAGTGGGCCTATTACACAAAGAGAATTTCTGGGCACATTTTATCATGTATTTTTACATTATATATGTATTATATATATATCATGTATATAAAAATTAGAATTAAACTACACAGTTTTGTACATTGTTTCTCTTACATAACACATGAACATTTTCCTAAATTGGTAAATATAGACTGATATTTTCATTTCAGTGATTGCATATTTACATTTTTATATCATTTTTGTATACTTAAAGAAGACTCACAGTTTTTATCTACTATAAATAACACAGCGAACATCCTTTCTGTACATCTTTGCATATTTTTCCAAATACTTCCTTAAGAAAAATGATGATGTGAATTTGTTGATTGAATATATTTAACATTATAATGATATATTTGAAATATCCTTACAGCCCTCTGAAAAGACTGCACTAATTTAACACCCACTAACATATAAACTGGGCTTCCCAGGTGGCTCAGTGGTAAATAATCTGCCTGTCAATGCAGGAGACACAGGTTCAGTCCCTGGGTCAGGAACATTCCCTGGAGGAATAAATGGCAATCCACTTCAGTATTCTTGCCTGGAAAATTCCATGGGCAGAGAGCCTGGTGGCCTGCAGTCCATGGAGTCCCAAAGAGTTGAACACGACTGAGTGACTAGCACACACACAACATGCAAAGTGACACTAGGTAGTCACTTTAAATTAACATGTGCTTATTGAAAGAAATCTCCTAGAGATCTTTTAATTTGGGCACAGCTGTCTAGCCAAGTTAATATCATCAGTTCAGTTCAGTTCAGTCTCTCAGTCGTGTCCGACTCTTTGCGACCCCCTGAATCGCAGCACGCCAGACCTCCCTGTCCATCACCAACTCCTGGAGTTCACTCAGACTCGTGTCCATCAAGTCAGTGATGCCATCCAGGCATCTCATCCTCGGTCGTCCCCTTCTCCTCCTGCCCCCAATCCCTCCCAGCATCAGAGTCTTTTCCAATGAGTCAACTCTTCGCATGAGGTGGCCAAAGTACTGGAGCTTCAGCTTTAGCATCATTCCTTCCAAAGAAATCCCAGAGCTGATCTCCTTCAGAATGGACTGGTTGGATCTCCTTGCGGTCCAAGGGACTCTCAAGAGTCTTCTCCAACACCACAGTTCAAAAGCATCAATTCTTCGGCACTCAGCCTTCTTCATAGTCCAACTCTCACATCCATACATGACCACAGGAAAAACCATAGCCTTGACTAGACGGACCTTAGTCGGCAAAGTAATGTCTCTGCTTTTGAATATGCTATCTAGGTTGGTCATAACTTTTCTTCCAAGGAGTAAGCGTCTTTTAATTTCATGGCTGCAGTCACCATCTGCAGTGATTTTGGAGCTCAAAAAAATAAAGTCGGGCACTGTTTCGCTGTTTCCCCATCTATTTCCCATGAAGTCATGGGACCGGATGCCATGATCTTCGTTTTCTGAATGTTGAGCTTTAAGCCAACTTTTTCACTCTCCTCTTTCGCTTTCATCAAGAGGCTTTTTAGCTCCTCTTCACTTTCTGCCATAAGGGTGGTGTCATCTGCATCTCTGAGGTTATTGATATGAGTCCCTCTAATTATGAAGGACAAGACCTGAATCAGAAACTTCAGCTCCCAAGTCACAGAACTACTGCCAAATGGCATCTTCAAGCTTCAACCCAGACTTTAATTAACCCTACCAGAATAGATGCCCTAGTTTTTTTTTTTTTTTAATCAAATAACAACAAAACCAAGCCATGAACTGGAGACTTGCTTCATAGCCAATCTCATTTCAATGAGACCAGCATGAACTCTTTCTCTGTGTTCTTACACCTTTGTGCTTCTGAGACTTCTTGTTTTACATGAGTCTCATCCTTGGAACTTGTTCTGTCAGAGGGAGGGTTATGATTAAAAGAAAACTTGGCCCCTCCATCTTGTTGGCTGCATACCACTCCTGGTGATGTCTCTGTACCTCCTCTAATGATCTGCTCTTAGCAGGTGGGAGAGGGCATGGATAAGCCAGGCCACCATGGAATTCAAGGAACAGGATCTGTCAATATAATTGGCACCCTACGTGTCAGAGGATCTCTCAGGAACTGATGAGTAAGAGACACATAATTACAGGGCACAATTTTCTCCTTGAAAGTAAACTAGAACTGAATAAACATAACGCCCACAGGGTGTACAGACCAAAGCAGGTCTCCTGGCACCCTTCTGAGTATTTCACTGCTGCTCATCGCCCCGTGCTTCCTGTAATAAAGTGACCTCTCAAACAAAGATGAATGATTTATTACATTTTTCAAGTTGCTATAAGGTGGAGTTGCCAGTTGCATCTACTGCTGAGTGGCTAACTGAAGTCTAAATTGGGAGATGCAAACTGTGCATTCAGATTTTGTTTCTTTTCCGCAAGCTGCAGACTGTTTTGGACTCAACCTTACCCCTAAACTTCCTAAATCATAAAAGTGAAATGACTCTGGAAATGCTCTATGCTAGATAGATGCAATGTCCATTGTGAAAAAGAAAAAAAAAGAAAATCTTTATTGAGAAAAGCGAAGAATTGGTCATTAAAATGCAAGCAGGGCCAAATTAGTGATAGCTAAGTTTCAATCCTTAGCTCTTTGATTTTGGAAACATTACTTATCTCTACAATTCAATTTCCTTATTTGTGAAAAGGAGTGATAACAAAGAGATAAAGGTTAAATAAGAAACCAGATGAGGAAAAAAAATACCTGAGTAATTTAGGATAGTCTATATTCACTTATCATGAACTTTTCTTTATCTTCTGATGGTTAATTGTTTTACTCTTTAATATTAAGTTTCCATACATTATGCATTTACATGATAGAAAATGAGAAAAGAAAGAACACGTAGTGAAAATTCTCTCTCCAGTCCTCAACTTCAGACAACTAGTCTCTCTCCTTCAGGTCAAAAACTTTATCAGTTTCTTTTGTTTCAAAGATATTTCATGCATATATAAGAAATTAACTCTCTGAATATACATGCAGACATACATCTAATCTTTTTCCCATATTATGTAAGTATAGAGTATAGATGTACCTGCTTGCTCCTTGATTTTTTTCATTGTTATTAAATTCTATAACAGGACATAAAGAAATTCTTCTTGTTTCTTGATACTGTTGCATGTTATTCCGTAGCCAGTCTGCTTTGTAATCTCATAATGTACCATTGATGGATATTGTTTCTAATATTTTGCTATTTCAAAAATATTGTCTTGTATAAAGTCAGGTATACATAGTTTCATGAATGCAAAGTATATCTTCAGATATACATTCTTAGAGGTAGGCTTGTTGGCTAAGGTAAGGTACTTAGTTATTTTGCACTTGCTATTTTGATAGCCTTCATCACACTGCTCCCCGGCTGGAGACTATAGCAATCTACATTCCTCTCCAGAGTGTCTGAAAGGGCCTGCTTCCCCAGTCTCCTGTAATAGTAACATATCTGCCAAACTGGAGGTGAAATTGGTATTACAGTATAGTTTTGATTTGTATTTTTCATATTATAAACGAGATTGGACATCTTTTCATATATTTGAGCCATTTATATTTTTTTCTGTGAATTGCCTTTTGCTTATTTTTTTTCTATTGAGTTATTGGAGTTTATTATTAGAAAGTCAGTATTAGAAAAATTAGTCCTTGCAAGTATGTTTTCTTGATTTGTCACACCTTTTGCCTTTTGCTTATTGTGGGTTATGCACATAGACGATGGTGATGGTGGTGATGATCTAACTGAGTTTATCAGTCATTTTTCTTACAGACTGGCATTTTATTTTCAGGTATAAATGTTCACATATATAATTATGTATATGTAATTCTACCGTGGTATCTTCTAAAAGTTAAGATTCAGGTTTTCACATTAAATCTATGATCCATTTGTAATTTTTTGGTATAAGTTGTGAAAGTGAAAAGAGAAAGTGCTAGTTACTCAGCTGTGTCCAACTCTTTGTGACCCCATGGACGGTAGCCCACCAGGTTCCTCTGTCCATGGGATTTCCCAGACAAGAGAACTGGAGTGGGTAGCCATTTCTTTCTCCAAGGGATCTTTCTGACTCAGGGATCAAATTGGGGTTTCCTGATTTGCAGGTGGATTCCTCACCATCTGAGGCAGCAATTGAGATCCAACTGCATTTTATTTTTCCAAATGGCCACTCAACTAACCTAGTACCATTAACTGTATCCTAGGTGTTTCTAAGAGTCATTTCTCATTTAATACCAACACACATAGTTTGAATCTGGTAGTGTATATCAAACAGGTGAAGAATATACAAAGGTAGAAAACCAATTGACTGAGAATCCTGAGCCCCAGGAGCTAGGCTTGGTTTTTCTTTGTTCATTGAATAATCAAGTCGTTTGGTTTCTGCTTTCAGTATATGGATATGTATATATGAATATGCATGTGTGTATTTAAACACTGCTGCTATATTGATCTTTTTAAAAGACAAATATGACTATTAAGTCTAGATTTTTAATATGGTATTCTCTTTCTTGTGCAAATAGTCCGTCCTCCTGTTAGACTACCTTTCTAATATTGCATTTTCAGTTAAAATTTTAGCAAATTTAATTATGTATCACATCTCTCCAAGAAGAATATATGGTCTCTGAGGGGGAAAGTTCAAGTACTCATCTACTTCATTTGAATATACGGTTGCTGTTGTTTGGTTGCTAAGTCATGTCTGACTTTTTGTGACCCCATGGACTGCAGCATGCCAGGCTTCCCTGTCTTTCACTACCTCCTAGAGTTTGCTCAAACTCATGGCCATTGAGTCAGTGATGCCATCCAACCATCTTATCCTCTGTCACCCCCTTTCTCCTCCTGCCCTTAATCTTTCTCAGCATCAGAGCCAATGAGTTGGCTCTTCATATTAGGTGGTCAAAGTATTGGAGCTTCAGCTTCAGCATCAGTCCTTCCAATGAATACTCAAGGTTGATTTCCTTTAGTATTGGCTGATTTGATCTCCTTGCTATCCAAGGGACTCTCAAGAGTCTTCTCCAGGACCACAGATTGAAAACATTAATTCTTTGGCATTCTGTCTTCTTTATGGTCCAACTCTTACATCCGTACATGACCACTGGGAAAACCGTAGCTTTGACTCTATGGACATTTGTTGGCAAAATGATGTCTCTGCTTTTTAATACACTGTCTAGCTTAAAATTGATTTTCCTGTTAATGACTTACTAATTCCTTTCTGCGCAACTCTGTTAGCAAACCTCTAGTTATCAGGTTCTATACCTGCAGAAAGTGGGTTGGTGATTATGCCTGTCTTCTACCTGTCTTACAAGAAAGAGTACTGGATAAAATATTTGTTTATAGACTTTCAGTAATAAGACAACTACAAGAAATTCCAGAATCATACCTAGAGATTAACCAGGAAAGACTAGTCCTGTACATTTAGACTTTTAATATCATACACATAGAGAGAAACGTAGTATTTCTCAGTGTCCTAGTAATCCAGAACACTGAAAGGAAGAATCGATTGCAGATCAGATGAATAGGCAAATATCCTCCAATAGACATCATCGGCAGCCTAATGAGTTGCAGAATAATCACAAAGATGTAGCAACTACAAATCAGCCATTCTGAACCTAAAATTTGCATTAACTTCCCAAATTGCCACTTCCAGGCAATCTCAGAAGGATGATACCTTGTATTCTGTCCACAGATAACCCAGAAATCATTCCTTCTTTAGATGAAGAGGTGGAGAATGCTAAAGATTTCTCTCCTGTGCTTGATCTGTGAGCAGTTTTCACTAAATGACAAGACAGCACGGAAACCCGATACTGTAGGACAGATGGCCACATGGTCCCTGCCAGCATGGCTGAAAGCACATGCTATTGCCAGCCAACAGAGGCTGCAGGCAAAGTTCATGAGCTGTTATTCCAGGGACTGCTGCTTGCAAGGCTGTCACCTTTTCAGTCTGTGTCTGGGGCTGCATTCTAGTCCCAGCTGCCAGTTAGTGAGTTATTCCACAATTCATCAAATTCACCTGATGTCCACCACCCCCAGTCAGAAAATCCCCCAGTGATCGAACTAATACATTGTGTTGATTTCTATCGCCAACTGGCATCAGACTTCATTGACATATGCAGGCAAACCACCAGGCTAGAGAAGCTCCATGCAGGCTTGATTCTTGCCATAACACAAACATTCAGCCAAACCATGGGCTCACCAGAGGGAAATGGGAGGAAAGACACAAAATTATTGTGCTGCCTTTTTCATCATTATTGCTGATCCTCAATTTAAAACAGTGGTAAAATCGGGACTTTAAACCTTTAGATTTATGGGGCTTCCCTGGCAGTCCACTGCAGTGGACATGGGTTCAACCACTGGTTGGGTAACTAAGATCTGACCTGCTATGTGCACAGACAAAAATAAATAAATAGGTAAACAAATAAACCATTAGTTCTGAGACTTGAACTTTTCATTTGTATCAGATTAGATCAATCTCCTAGTTAAACCTCCACAGTGAGCTCCCATTGCAATTATTTCCCTACATGTTGGAATCATTTTGACCTCTTCTTCCCATTTCCCATACTTCAGCAATGCTGGCCTGAATATTGAAGAAAACTTTTGCTTGTATATTCTAAGAGAATTCCTGCTTCCTCTTCTAGAACCACTGCCTTGTCCTTCCTGTAACTTTTTCTAACAATGCAGGATTCGGCTCACATTTGATTTGAGCTTGCTTTGAATACCCTACCTAAAAAAAAACAACCCTCTTCTTCATGTCCTCAGTTGCTCTCTCTCTATTTTCCACATTCCATGTCCCTAATAGCACTTGTCTCACATACACACAAACACACACACACACACCACCAACAGACACAAAGTAGACACTCAATATGAAATCAATGAAATCAAGAAACCAGTAACATTTTTTATAATCTTCTTCAACAAACATGTATGTGTAAGAAATGAGATGATTAAGCAGAGGGTAATGGCGTGTTTGAAAAAGTAAGGAAGAGCATTTGAAAGAGTGCAGAGTCTAGTGGTTACAGCTGAAGTATTCAGTGCATCTTGGACCAAGCATCTCACTTTCCTTTTCATCTGCTTCAGCGTCTGCTTTTGGAAAGCCATAACCCAAAAGGAGCTGGTGAGAAACAAAATGCAATCATTAGACTGTTAAACTTATTCTTAAAATACTCAAGTATTTCACAAAGGTTGTTGCTCAAAAACACTGTATATAAAAACAACCTGTAGTTTCAAAAATGCAAACACTTGTCTAGTCTCATAATAATTTCTATTCTAATAATATCTTCTCATTGCAAAGCATGTCAAACCCTAGCCACTATTTTTAGTTCCAGGGGTGAAAATAGAGTCCTGCTTTTTCTAATAACGTGTTTAATCACCATGATTTCAAAAGAGGATTTGATTTTCAAATTAAATGTAGTGGGTCAGTGAGCCTATAATGCAGTCCTTCAGATGCCAGAAAGGAAATAGAAATTGACATGTTCTTAATGGCTAAAAATTAGGTCATTCTGTCTGTCTAGGGAAACTCCTTTTCCAGTTTAAACATTCAAACCCTGTTCATGTCAGGATGATAAATCACAGACTGATCACTGAAAACATGTGCAAGTATCAAATCAACAAGCACTTCATTGAGGAAGAAGGAACCATGAAATTCTGATTAGGTCCTGATTGTCTTCTCTCTAGAATACTAACATTTTATCATAACATTTCATCTTCTTTCTTCCCATAGTGGTGTATAAGGGAGGACGGTGGCCTCTTGGTACACACATGAGCAAGGGCTCTTCCAAAAAAATTAAAATTAATTTAAAAAAAAAAGAAAGCAGAGTAAATCATCAAAACACTGCCAGATGAGAAATCAGGACATAAGAGTTCAAACCTTGGTTCTACTCACTAGTAGAAGAGTGGTCCAGGACAGATGATTTAACTCCAGCCTGTGTCTACACATACATAGCATGAAGCGTTCTTTTATTTATTGGAGTATAGTTGCTTTACAATGTCGTGTTAGTTTCTGCTCTGTAACAAAGTGAATCAGCTATATGTACACATATATCCCTTCCCTCTTGAGCCTCCCTCCCACACCCTCCCCCCACACAACCCATCTGGGTCACCACAGAGCACCGAGCTGAGCNACTGGAATGCAAAAGTAGGAAGTCAAGAAACACCTGGAGTAACAGGCAAATTTGGCCTTGGAATGCGGAATGAAGCAGGCCAAAGACTAATAGAGTTTTGCCAAGAAAATGCACTGGTCATAGCAAACACCCTCTTCCAACAACACAAGAGAAGACTCTACACATGGACATCACCAGATGGTCAACACCGAAATCAGATTGATTATATTCTTTGCAGCCAAAGATGGAGAAGCTCTATACAGTCAACAAAGACAAGACCGGGAGCTGACTGTGGCTCAGATCATGAACTCCTGATTGCCAAATTCAGACTTAAATTGAAGAAAGTGGGCAACACCACTAGACCATTCAGGTATGACCTAAATCAAATCCCTTATGATTATACAGTGGAAGTGAGAAATAGATTTAAAGGTCTAGATCTGATAGATAGAGTGCCTGATGAATTATGGAATGAGGTTCGTGACATTGTACAGGAGATAGGGATCAAGACCATCCCCATGGAAAAGAAATGCAAGTATTTTCATAAACACTATTATTATCTAAGGAGGGTATCAAAAAGCTAAAGAATTGGACAAGGGACATTTACAGTAGTCTGAACGGATGCTTTTGCTCCATAACCTGTTTCACTCTGTTAAAGGGAGGGAGTCAGGACATCTCTACTCGTGAGTCAGAAACTTTCTTCAGGGTGAGAAGCACTCTCTGCAGTGCTCAGAAACCACTCTAGGAAGACTGTCTTGTTGCCTAATGAGGCCTAGAAAACCTGACTTTTCTGCAAACATGGTTTTCTTTTCCCCAAGATCAATTCTTGACTCTGAATGAAACAGAGATGTGTATGTATTTTCAGAGAATGAAACACATCAAAGGAAATAAGAAATAAATACAGGATTAGGACTCAGTTTTAATCAGGGAAAATGTTAAAAATCACATTCTAACATAACCTTACTCAATGCTAGAGAACAAGAAGGAAAAAAATGCTTCAATAATACCATTAAAGATGTTTAAAACATCAAGGGACATGGCAAATATGTCTCAAAGAGGAAATAATCTGTAAAATATCACTATTCGAATAAGGAAATATTTATGAAGTAACAACACCAAGAAAAGAAAGGATAAAGTTCAAAAGTAAAGCAAACTTAAATCACTTTAACAAATGTAGTGTAACAGTGGACAGCACAATGGGTAAAGTCACATGGAACAAAACAAATATAGAATGGCATAGGCTGAACACATGTTTCTTACTCCATACACAGGGAATCTAAAGTGAGAATAAGGATTTAATTAAAGGGCACATATTCTCATATCACTAAAAAAGAGCATTTTAAATGGACTAAAATTTAAAAGTAATGTTTTAATACAATGATTCACGGGAGGTGGCAAAGAATACTAATAGATGGAATTTTATTTTTTTCTCCCTTATTTTTAAAACACTCAGACAAGAAAACTTTAAAATTAGAACTTTAAAATCACGTGGAAATAAATTATTCATTAAAAATTTCAGAGTAGGAAAATTTTAAGAATTGTAAAATGAATTTTTTTTTGGCAAGTGAATAGGATTTGTTAAGAAGTACAGTTCTCAATATAGACACTGAGAGAGGATAAACAGTCCCTTAAAATGAAATATTTTAATGATTAATTGCAAGATATATTTTCATAATCCTGGACAGTCTTAGGAAACATACTCATCACTAAGGATAAAACAAAAGGAGGAGGAATTCCCTGATGGTCCAGTGGTTAGGACTCGACACTTTCATACTGTGAGCCTGGGTTTCATCCTAGTTGGGGAACTAATATGCCACAAATTGTGTGACATGGCCCCCCCCCCAAAAAAAAACAGGAAGGAAGAAAATTTGCACAGCTAAAGTCATATCTATTGCTTATAGTAGATTGTAAACAAATTATAAATAAAACAAAACTTATTTTTTAAATTATTTTTTTTTTTAAATCTATTTAAAGGCAGACAGAGCTTGGAAGGCAACTGGAATGGTGAGCCTGTAAGAAAAATACACAGTCAAGGGCTGGCTGACCAAGCTGGTACATGGCATTCATCATCCAGACTATGACTAATATCAATTAAAATACAAAATAAATTTGTGAAAATTATAGACACCTGTAAGCATGAAATGTTTTATTTGGGGGGGCTCCAAAATCACTGCAGATGGTGATTGCAGCCATGAAATTAAAAGATGCTTGCTCCTTGGAAGAAAAGTTATGACCAACCTAGACAGCATATTAAAAAGCCTCTGCTTTTTACTTTGACAACAAAAGTCTATCTAGTCAAAGCTGTGGTTTTTCCAGTAGTCATGTATGGATGTGAGAGCTGGACTATAAAGAAAGCTGAGGGCTGAAGAATTGATGCTTTTGAACTGTGGTGTTGGAGAAAACTCTTGAGAGTCCCTTGGACTGCCAGAAGATCAAGCCAGTCAATCCTAAAGGAAATCAGTCCTGAATATTCACTGGAAGGACTGATGCTAAAGCTGAAGCACCAATACTTTGGCCACCTGATGTGAAGAACTGACTCATTGGAAAAGACCCTGATGCTGGGAAAGACTGAACACAGGAGGAGAAGGGAACGACAGAGGATGAGATGGTTGGCTGGTATCACTGACTCGATGGACATGAGTTTGAGCAAGCTATGGGAGTTGGTGATGGACAGGAAAGCCTGGTGTGCTGCAGTCCATGGGGCTGCAAAGAGTCAGACACGACTGAGCGACGAACTGAACTGAACTGAAACATGAAATGTAAGTTTTTTCTACATAATTCTAATAGGAAATATTCAGAGGGAAATCCTAAACTTCTAAAATGTAATAAAAGGTTTTATTGGTTTTGCTTTGTTTTTGTCTCAATAAACAGGTTGGTAGTGCTGGTAACCATAAGTCCAAATTTTTCAATTTGGCGTCTTCACCACTTGCTGCTGCTGCTTGCTCTGGCTCAATTCTTGAATTCTTTAAGCATGGTTACTAATACATACAACTATACGATCATAAAAAAGGATGAAATAATTGCCATTTGAAGCAACATGGAAGGACCTGGAGATTGTCATACTGAGTGAAGTTAACCAGATAAAGAAAAATGACTTCACTTATATGTGGAATCTAAATAAATGATACAAATAAACTTATTTATAAAACGAAACAAACTAACAGACATAGAAAACAAACTTATGGTTACCAGGGGGTGAGTGCATAGAGGGATAAATTGGGAGGCTGAGACTGACATATACCCACTACTATACATAAAAGAGATAACTAATAAGGACCTACTGTGCACTTCAGGGAACTCTACTCAACACTCTGTTATGCCCTGTACGGGAAAAGAATCTAAAAAAGAGTGGGTACATATATAAGTATAACTGATTCACTTTGCTATACACCTGAAATTAACACAATATTGTAAATTAATTATACCACAATAAAAAATGTTTAATGGAAAACAACAAATAAATTATAGCAGCACTATTTATAATAGCCAAGCAATCTAAGTGCCCATTAAAAAATGAATGGATAATGAAGATGTGGCACATGGAATGGAATGGAATATCACTCAGTCATAAAAAAGAATGAAATATTGCCATTGGCAGCAACATGGATGAACCAAGAGATTATCATACTAAGTGAAATAAATCAGAGAAAGATAAATATATAACTCATATGTGGAATCTAAAAAATAGTACAAATAAACTTATTTACAAAACAGAAAGAGACTCACAGACCTAGAAATCAAACATGATTATCAAAGGGGAATAGAGGAATGGAGGGATAAATCAGGAATATGGGATTAACAGATACATAACACTATATATAAAACAGATAAACAGCAAGGATTCACTGTATAGCACAGGGAATTATATTCAATATCTTGTGAAAACCTATAATGAAAAAGAATCTGAAAAAGCATATGTATATATATATCTATATAAATCAGTTTGCTATATACTTGAAACTAACACAATGCTGTAAATCAACTATAGTTCAGTGTAAAATTTTAAAAATAAAAGCTGGGGAAAATTGCCATTTATTAGATCTAAGTTGTTGGATTTTCATTAACAATTGATTAATTAAAACAGTATAGAAACACTGAAGTCCTGCTAATGATATTGTGTTAAAGAAAAAACAAAAAGCAAAGAAAAGATCTGATTTCCTTCAAATCTCATACCTTGAAAACAAGCTGTCCTTACAGTCTTCCATTTTATCATCCACAGAAACTCTGCATTTTACTGAATACACCTTAGTCTCTCAATTCCAACAAAACAAATGCATTAAAGTATCAAGTTGACGTACTTGGTTAAGGGTAAAGACGATCTTCTCTAGCAGCTTTTTCAGGAGACACAAATCTTGCATGAAAATTTAAAAAGTCATCATCTAACTCTGCCTCTTTTTCAATTTCTTCTTTATTTACTGTAGCTATAAAAGAGAAATTAAACTTTAGGCACTAACCAGAACTAGACTTGTCAATGTGCTTAGTCACTCAGTTGTGTCCGACTCTTTACGACCCCATGGACTATAGCCCACCAGGCTCTTCTGTTCATGGAATTCTCCAGGCAAGAATATTGGAGTGGGTTGCCATGGCCTTCTCCAGAGGATCTTCCTGACCCAGAGACTGAACCCATGTGTCCTGCGTTGCAGTTTCTTTATCATTGAGCCACCAGGAAAGCCCAGACCTGTCAATATTTCTCCCTAAAAAAACATTTTGGCCATCCCTGGTGGCTCAGTGGTAAAGAATTCATCTGCCAATGCAGGAGACATGGATTCCATCTCTGCCCAGGAAGATCCCACATGCTGCAGAGCAACTAAGCCCACGAGCTACAACTATTGCGCCTGTGCTCCAGAGCCCAGAAACTGCAACTACTGAGCTCATGTGCTGCAACCAGTGAAGCCTGTGCACCCTAGAGCCCGGTGCTCAGCAACAAGAGAAGCCACCACAATGAGAAGCCCACCTGCAGCAGCTAGAGAGTAGCCTCCTTTGCTCCAACTAGAGAAAACCCAGCACAGCAATGAGGACCCAAACTGGCCAAGAATAAATAAATAAATATTTAAACACACACACATTTCTCATCACCTCTTTTATTAGCTTGACTATCTTTAAAAAAGTCACATTATCACAAATTCTTTCTTTTTCTTTTTCCTCATGTGAAAAACAGATCTGCTCTTAGATTTATGATAATACAAATATGTTCAATTAGCATGAAAAAATGCTGTTGTAAACAAATCTTGGTTTTGTTTGAGCCATCTCTCAAAAAGATCTTTTACCACTACTTCTAAACTTCTAAATTTCAGTTTCCTTCAGTGAGAGTCAAATATTATAGAGGACTATTGTCTTTGAAAACATAGTTTTAATTATATATAGCTGATCTAACCAGTCCATTCTGAAGGAGATTGGCCCTGGGAGTTTTTTGGAAGGAATGATGCAAAGCTGCAACTCCAGTACTTTGGCCACCTCATGCAAAGAGTTGACTCATTGGAAAAGACTCTGATGCTGGGAGGGACGGGGGCAGGAGGAGAAGGGGACAACAGAGAATGAGATGGCTGGATGGCATCACTGACTCGATGGGCGTGAGTCTGAGTGAACTCCAGGAGTTGGTGATGGACAGAGAGGCCTGGCGTACTGTGATTCATGGGGTCACAAAGAGTCGGATATGACCGAGCGACTGAACTGAACTGAACTAAACTGAAGTATGCTATAGGGCTTCCCAGTGGCTCAGTGGTAAAGAATCCGTCTGCCAATGTAGGAGGCACAGGTTTGATCCCTGGGTTGGAAAGATTCCCTTAGAGAAGGAAATGGCAACCCACTCCAGTATTCTTGCCTGGGAAATTCCATAGACAGAGGAGCATAGTGAGTTACAATCCATGGGATCGCAAAAGAGTTGGACATGACTTAACAACTAAATAAAAACAAGTATACTATAAAATGCTTCATGGAAATTCATATGTGAAACAAAATTCCAAATTACTTATACATACTACTAAGTCAACTAAGCCAAAGACTTTTTAATATCTAAAGAATATAAAAATGAATGGGGTAAATCAAACAGAGGACAATACTTTGTAAGAGAGCTGGAAAGAATAAGATTAGCAACTCTTTAAGAAACAACCTCAGTAATAAATGCCCAACACTCATATCAACTGGAATTCCTTATGTCCATAAATAATCTTAGGCTAACAATTCTATTTTTAATAAATTATAATTTGTTGGAAACTGAGGTATGTCTACATTAATATCTGTCCCTTATCTACTCGTGCCAAAAAAGCATTTTAAAAAAGTTCTCTATGCTCCCCTCCAATTAATTTTTTTACCTGAATATATTTGATATACGACACTGTATAAATTTAAGATGTAGAACGTTATTGTTTAGTTGCTAAGTCATGTCCAACTCTTTGCAACCCCATGGACTGTAGCCCACCAGACTACTCTGTTCATGGGATTCCACCAAAGTGGGTTGCCATTTTTCTTCTTCAGTAAAACGTGTTACTTTGATATATTTAATGTATTCTAATACAACTGCTAGGTCTCCCAGGTGGTGTTAGTGGTAAAGAACCTACATGCCAATGTAACCATGATAGACATGGTCTCCATCCCTGGTTCAGGAAGATTCCCTGGAGAAAGGCATGGCAACCCACTCTAATATTCTTGCCTGGAGCATCCTATGGACAGAGAAGCCTGGCAGGCTGCAGTCCGTAGGGCTGCACAGAGTTGGACATGACTGAAGCAACTTAGCACATATGCAGTATGACTGCTGTTGTATTGGTATTTGTCACATAAAAGTACAATATCATTGTCTCCATTACTTTCTGATTTGACCTCAGTCCACCATCTAAAAAGTTTTATCCTATGTGAATCCCTGTCTTATCATAATACCAGTTACATATAGAGTCATCAACAAAAGGATACCCCAGACTATTTAAAAATATTTCCTATAATTTAAACAACTGAGATAGGAATTCTTCCCCATCTCTAGAAAAATAGCATTACTCTGCTGAGTGATTTTTGTGGCTTTTTTTAAAGATACATATAAGTAGAACTTTTCTAGATTGCTATAGTCAATTCTAGGATCCATGATTAAGGGGAAAAAATCTTTAGTGTTTGGAGGAGTATGCAATGCTTATTTTAAAATTTATACAATGAGAACTGTTTTTAAAATTATTAATGTTAAGAGAAGCAATTAAAATTTTGAAGTATTACTGTGGATTTGTTCACTTAGCAGCTGTAAGCATGCTACAATGGGGTAGGAAATTAAATATTATTTCCCAACCTCCCTTGCAGCTAGGATTCCATATATGATTGGTTCAAACAATTGGTTGCACTCACTTGAAACTTTTACTCAGAGCTGAGTTCCATGGGGAGAGAAGCAGGACACGAAGTATCCACTTGTACTGATCTAAAGCATGTCAGTGGTGGTGTTCTGGAGCTGGCAACTTCATGGCTTCCTAATCCAGTGGGTGGCTTCCTGATTTAGCAGACAGCTTCTCAATTGTTCCCAAAGCAGCAGCTTCTTCGGCAGCCTAGTCTTGTGACGCAGTTCCTAGAAGCTCAGCCTAAGTTCCATTCTTTCAGCCCTCCCAAAGATGCTGTGAGCTATCTAAACACCCCTCCCACATTAATTCCATTCTGTTTGACAGCTGAAGAGGATTCAATGATGTGCAATGAACAATCTTAACCTATACAGAATTTGGTAACTAGAAGTAAGGTATAGCAAGTAAAGAGATAATAAGAATGGAACTTGCTTAGTTGAGGAGGTCAGGTTTGGGGCAGTGATATCTCATGCAAACTCAGGATAAGGTATCAGAGAGAATGGTAATAGAATTTCAGAACGCTACCACGTGTAGGCTCTGCCTTCCCTCTTTCAGCAAAGTCCAACAAGACAGATGTGACTTAGGCTAAGGATGGTCAGGTCTAGAGAGATGGAAGGGAATGTAGCTTTGCTGAGAGAACTGCTGTCTATCTACCAAATAAATTGATAAAGTCCCAAATCTGGAGCCCTGAAGAACTAAAAAAAGGCAACAACTGTACTACCATACTCCAGACTGAAACAATTATAAAGGTTCTGAGGAAGCTGCTAAAGCTTTCACAACCTTTCCAAGACCTTCCCTTAAGAATTTTCTGCCAAGTAATGGGAACCATCCTAAAGAAAAACATCAGAGTAAGACTGTTGTTATCCCATCCCAGCCTACAGTTCAAAACAATGCTAAGTAGGTCCCACTCATTTAAGACCCAAAGGGAGAGAAAGAACATAGAGGCCAGCAAGTAAAAGATGAGGTTCTTTGTTAAAAGCAATCGTGATAAGATCTTTGTGCTTTCTCATGGTAATAATTAAAGAAAACAGACCAGAGACCTACTAAGTTTTTAGGGAACTGTTTTGCCAAAAAGCAGAAGAAAACAAAAAACAAATAAAAACCCTAAGCTCAAGCTGAAACAGACTGTAACTTTCTAAAACAATTCCCAAGGCCCTAAACCCATAATAACAGGAAGAAAAGTGTGAAAGCTGTCCACTCTTCAAGAAGGGGACACTTTCCAAAGGCCACTTGTGTCCTTGAAGGCTACTGGGCAATAAGAACATCCAAAGGGCAATGCCAAGGGCCCCTGAGGACATAAGATGAGGGAGTTCCTCCCAGAAAGGTGAAGCAGGAGTTGCCTGATAGAAAAACCAAAGAATGTATTTATGGACAGAGCAGAGAGCTATCAGCACCTTGCTATTTTTGCCACAGAGTTGTTTTTTTTTTTTTAATTTCCATGGATGTATGACTGCTATGTTTCCTGTTTTCCTCTTTTCTAAAAGGTTGATTTTACGGCAGTTACCCTGTACCTATTTCATTATGCATATGGGGCTCAGGGGGCAGACACGCTGCTTTTTAGTTTGCAAGTGGTGAGAACGTAAGAAACCACATTCTATCCTCGTGAAGGGGACTATACTCAGATATCATAGGCTTTGTGTTACAGTCATTAATAGATTCGATTTTGGTGGTTTCCTTTTGTGGTGGGGGAAGTGAGCATTCTCTGTTTCAGAAGAATGTACACAGATATTTAGGTCACCAAAAGGCTGATTAAGTTTTTAGAACTGTAGTTGCCCATCAAACATTCCCCTTTCCTTTCTGAAACAGAATTTTCCCTAGTTAAAGAATCCTAATTTTTAGCTGGTCTCACTTACACTGGATTTCTCAGCTTCCCTAGCAGCTAGATGGCAATGTGACACAGCTCTGGCCAACAAGATGTAAATTCAAATGCTTTGGGAAAACTGAATCCAGGATGCTGACTTAGCTGGGGAAATTTCCTTTGGTTGCCCTTCACCCACTGCTTTCAAAAGCCACTTGGGACAATGAAAATGAAATAACTTGAGAATAAAAACCATGCAACGAGCAGAGCAGAGCAGAAAGATGGGAACCTGGACACTACCTACTTACAGATTTCTTTTATGTAAAAGGCAAAAGCTCTTCTTTAGTTAAACCAGCATTCTCTTTGGCTTTTTTGTTTCGTGTAGCAAAACCTGATCTTGAATAATAGAGTATAATACAAAAATACTGTAAATGAAAAATGACCTTAAGGGGTAGGAGAAGCTGTTTGTTAGAAGAATTTCTAGCAGTTAGTATTGCTGAAAGTTAAAAGTTTCAGGGAAAAGTTACCAGCAAACACTGGGGAATACTATGGTATTCTCAGGAAAAGAATCATTAGTATCAAAGAGACTTTTATTAAGATAGGGGATGATAATCACCCATAAAAGTATCTATCTTTATGAATAAATGAAAGCAATTTATTTTAAAAGCAATGGATGGAACTTTCTCACTTAAATAGTTACTAATAATTTCATTAAATTATGGCATAGGCTGCTTAATTAAATAACTAAAGGAGAAAAAGGGGAAAAGAAGGGAGGTATGAAAATGACAGCAGGTATTGAGTTTGTTTCCTTCCTGGTTCTGATAGGCTTCAATCCCTAAATATCTGTGTTAAAAGAAATATGTTCCCATTTAAAAAGTATCTTCCCTTATTCCACATATGCTTTAAAATATTTATTGAGCAGAGGAGAAGGAAGGGAGGTAAAAAGATGACACAGATGTTGATTCAACAATTTTCTTCCAAGTTCTGGTGGACTTCAAACTTTAAATGTCTGTACAAAAGAAAAATATATGCCCTCTTTAAAAGGTATCTTCCTTTACTCTGAATATTCTTTTATACATAGACATATTGAATATTTGTTTCTTAACTATGTTTAACCACAGATCATAATCTAAAAACATGTTCTCTGATAATATCAATAATTGATTAGGAAGAATTATGAGTAATATTGAAAAAATTATTTCACCATGTATATGGCTATCAAATTACATAGCTTTTGAAATATACTAGTATATAAAGATTTTAGAGGCATTTTCATTTTTCTATAATACAAATTGCTCTGTTTCTACACATAAAGAGAAAGTAGCACAGATATTAGTGATTTGAATATGTATTTGTAACAAAAGTAAATTTCTATTTATTCCATTTTTAAAAATTTTCTCAAACAAAATTACATACGTGGCTAGATCTTTGATTCTCCACCAGGTGCTGATGAGGAAATCTGTTGTAATTTTTTTTGTTCCATCTGCTGTACAACCTAGTGAATGGAAAAAGAATGTCTTAAAAGTAAGTATTATTTGATTTTCTCTGCTATGGATGACCTTTGCCAAAGGACAACAAACTAACTAAAAATTGTTTTCCAAAATGAGATATTCACATTCTAAAATTTAGGGCAACTACTATCAGCAATTATATGCCAATAAAATGGACAACTTGGAAGAAATGGACAAATTCTTAGAAAAGTACAACTTTCCAAAACTGAACCAGGAAGAAATAGAAAATCTTAACAGGCCCATCACAAGCACAGAAATTGAAACTGTAATTGGAAATCTTTCAGCAAACAAAAGCCCAGGTCCAGATGGCTTCACAGTTGAATTCTACCAAAAATTAGAGAAGAGCTAACACCTATCCTTCTCAAACTCTTCCAGAAAATTGCAGAGGAAGGTAAACTTCCAAACTCATTCTATGAGGCCACCATCACCCAAATACCAAAACCTGACAAGGATGCCACAAAAAAAAGAAAACTACAGGCCAATATCACTGATGAACATAGATGCAAAAATCCTCAACAAAATTCTAGCAATTAGAATCCAACAACACTTAAAAAGAGCATACACCATGACCAAGTGGGCTTTATCCCAGGGATGCAAAGATTCTTCAATATCTGCAAATCAATGTAATATACCACATTAACAAATTGAAAAATAAAAGCCATATGATAATCTCAATAGATAAAGAGAAAGCCTTTGACAAAATCTACCATCCACTTATGATAAAAACTCTGCAGAAAGCAGGAATAGAAGGAACATACCTCAACATAATAAAAGCTATATATGACAAACCCACAGCAAATATTATCCTGAATGGTGAAAAACTGAAAGCATTCCCCCTAAAGTCAGGAACAAGACAAGGGTGCCCACTTTCACCACCACTATTCAACACAGTTTTGGAAGTTTTGGTCACAGCAATCAGAACAGAAAAAGGAATAAAAGGAATGCAAATTGGAAAAGAAGAATAAAACTCTGTTTGCAGATGACATGATCCTCTACATAGAAAACCCTAAAGACTCCACCAGAAAATTACTAGAGCTAATCAATGAATATAGTAAGGTTGCAGGATATAAAGTCAACACACAGATATCCCTTGCATTCCTATACACTAATAATGAGAAAACAGAAAGAGAAATTAAGGAAACAATTCCATTCACCATTGCAACAAAAAGAATAAAATACTTAGGAATATATCTATCTAAAGAAACAAAAGACCTATATATAGAAAACTATAAAACACTGGTGAAAGAAAGAGGACACTAATAGATGGAGAAATATACCATGTTCATGAGTCGGAAGAATCAATATAGTGAAAATGAGTAATCTACAGATTCAATGCAATCCCTATCAAGATACCAACGGTATTTTCCAGAGACCTAAACAAATAATTTCACAATTTGTATGGAAATACAAAAAATCTCGAATAGCCAAAGCAATCCTGAGAAAGAAAAATGGAACTGGAGGAATCAACCTGCCTGACTTCAGGCTCTACCACAAAGCCACAGTCATCAAGACAGTATGGCACTGGCACAAAGACAGAAATATAGATCAATGGAACAAAATAGAAAGCCCAGAGATAAATCCACACACCTATGTACACCTTATCTTTGACAAAGGAGATAAGAATATACAATGGATTAAAGACAATCTTTTTAACAAGTGGTGCTGGGAAAACTGGTCAACCACTTGTAAAAGA